>ML815156.1:151688-234798 GCA_009831015.1 Picea engelmannii
GATGAAGGCAATGCTAAAGAGTTTGCTATGGATGATTTCTTGTGGAATACCCAATCCATGGAAGGAATGTTGTTAGGTGCATTCTAGCAAAATGAACTAGGGGATGACGTTGATGTCATAGATACCTTCTATGAAATCCTAAACTCTACTTCCACCACCCCTCTATTTGGTCTAGTACATGGGTCTCCAAGGTCTACCCAGCTAGGGACAACAATGTTACTATACAACTTGAAAGAAATGAAAGGAATCATACTTAGAATTATAGAAACAACCACTTATTTAATTCCCACTACATCCCGAGTCACCAATTCAAAACCCCAATAGTAACTCTAGTTCTTCACATGTTAAGGATGAAGGAAATGATAAAGAGTTTGTTATGGATGATTTCTTATGGAATACCCAAGCCATGGAAGGAATGTTATTAGGTGCATTCCATAAAAATGAACTAGGGGATGACGTTGATGTCGTAGATACCTTCTATGAAATCCTAAAACCTACTTCCATGACCCCTCTATTTGGTCTAGTACATGGGTCTACAAGGTCTACCCAGCTAGGGACAAAAATGTTACTATACATCTTGAAAGAAACGAAAGGAATCATACTTAGAATGGTTGAAACAACCACCTATTAAACTCCTACTACGTCCTGAGTCACCAATTCAAAACCTCGACAGTAACACTAGTTCTTCACATGTTAAGGATGAAGGAAATGATAAAGAGTTTTCTATGGATGATTTCTTGTGGAATACCCAAGCGATGGAAGGAATTTTGTTAGGTGCATTCCAACAAAATGAACTAGGGGATGACGTTGATGTCGTAGATACCTTCTATGAAATCCTAAAATCTACTTCCACCACCCCTCTATTTGGTCTAGTACATGGGTCTGCAAGGTCTACCCAGCTAGGGACAACAATGCTACTATACAACTTGAAAGAAAAGTATGATATGCCAAACGCATGTTTCTTGAGACTTTTGAGGTGACTAACCACTAAGTCCCATAATTTTTTAAGGAAACTTGTCACACAATGAAGGAAGAAAAGGGTTGATTTTATTCATTCTTAATGACAATGTAAATTTATATTTCCCACTAATTGAAAGTTACTCAAATATAAGGTACTTTTGAGTGATAATCGTTTGTCGGATAGTTGCACAGAGAAAAAGAACTTGTTGAAAATGTTGGGTGTTGAGTACATATCATACCATGCATGTTCGAATGAATGTATTCTACATAGAAACAAATATGCAGAAAAAGACATATGTCCAAAATGTGAGTATGATAGATACTGTAAATAAAAAAACAAGGGTAAGGCACATGGTCCTCCTTATAAGATATTGATGCACATGCCTATAATTCCAAGGATTCAAAGGCTCTTTCATTGCAAACAATTAGCCATGTTTCAAGGGTGGCATGCCTCACATATACGTGAGCCATGATTTATGTGAATCCCAACAGATTCAATAGCCATGAAGAATATAGAGGATACATGGCCCGATAAATTCAAGGATGAAGTATGGAGCCTCCGATTGAGCATAGCTATGGATGAAGTTAACCCATATTCCCTCTAAAACACCAATTATTTTGTTTGGCCATTGGTAGTGATCAATAACAATATACCCCCATGGTTGTCCGTGAAGATTGAACATATTATGTTGGCTCTTATAGTCCTAGGTAGAAGACAAGTGAAGAGAATGGATGTCTAGCTCCAACCACTAATCGATGAATTTAAGTAATTATGGGAAGGGATACATGTATATGATGTATCAAGACCCATCCCAATGGAAAGGTATTTTAAGTTTTATGTCATATGTGCATACACCACACATGATTATCCAGGACAAAGAGTTTTCTCTGGTAAGCATGTTCAACAATTTGTTTATATCTATAATTTTATTTGGCATACTTCATTTGGTGCAACTATATTTTTGACACTAACATGCTATGTATACGATAACACCATAGGTTTTGTAACAAAAGGGTATCATGGATGTAAATGTCGTGGACCTTCTATAAAGGCTAGGTGGCCCAATGACCTACGAAATTTGATGTACGACTGTTTGAGGGTATTCCTCCCATAAGACCACCATTATAGAAGAGTTGCATATGCTTTCAATGGTAAATCAGAGAGAATCCGAAGACCCAAAATAATGACACTAACAATTTATTAGGATATTTAGACACTTAGGAGTTAGTTAAGATCTACTTGGTCTAATGTGTCATTAGGTAAAAATGTGTTTCTTAGTGTGTTTCTTTAGTATGCACTAGTATGCATTTGTAGTTAGGAAATTCGACGGTCACCATATGCTCCCGACATAGAGTGATCTGACGGTTCATATTCTCCTCGATCTTAACAACCATTGATTTGTGGCTTAAGACCCGATTGGTCCATGATCTCTATTTAAAGAGCATGGAGGGTCATTTGACGATGATCAATTGTGAGAAACTCTCTTGTAAAATCTCTTTGTAATCTTTTTCTTTTGCATTAATAAACTTGTCCAAGTGGTCGCATTGGCTGGGGCCGTGGATGTTTCCCTGTAGGGGTTTTACCACGTCAAAACATCAGGGTGTTGATCTTTGATCTAGTTGTGTGAGTGTTTATTGAAGGTGTTCTTCCTCTATTGGAAAACACGTGTTTTCGAACATGGTATTAGAGCATGTTTGAAGACCCTCTCATGTTGTCGATTGAGATCGTCAAGGCAGGTTGCCTCATATTGTTTTTCTTCCATTTTATTACATTTGTGGGTTGAGAGTACTATTCCATTACGTCCGCAAAACTCATTTCATTCAGGAACACTTTTATTTTCACTCGAAAAGGTTTCTGTTTACCCAAGATACAACTATTTCATCAAGATCTGGAGGTATAAAGCCTGAATACACCCTTTAAAAATCTTTTGCAGACTGTTATTTCGGTTTTATATTGTTTTTTTATTGGTTGATACTCTTTTAGATCTACATATGATATTTTCTCCGTGCCCTGTGAGATCTCGAAAAATTAGAAATAGATAGGAAAATGTGCATTTTTCGGGTAAGCTAACCGAGATCTAACCCTTGTTGTCATGGAGAAGCGGATTTTTTTTTCTTGTGCGAAAAGAGTTTTTTTTAGCATGCTCTCCAAGGTCATCTTCAACAACAACAACAACACACCCAATCCTCTTGCTAAACAATACAATATATTTTGCTAGCCCACTTTGTTAAAATTTTCCTTATTAAGTAAGAGGTCTTGAATTTAAGTCTCTCCTTTTGTTACCCTTTTTTTTTTAAGTCCATGCTCCATTGTAAAGTGTATTTCACTTCAAGTATAAAAGTGAATCACTATAAGTAGCTTTAATTTTTTAGAGTTATTTATTTTGCATGCAAATTTTCTTTTATAAAGTAACTTCATTGTAAAATTGAACCCCACTTCTTTTTATAAAAGTGGGTCACTTCATAAAGCAACTTACACCATCATGTGGTCCTTTGGTTACCATTTATGCATTTTTTTAAAAGGGCATAACTTTCACATACGAAGTCCGTTTTTAGTGCCGTTCTTTTTTAAAACCGCCTAATTTTTCGAGATATTTCCATCGAGATCATCATTTTTAGTTTTTAAATCCATATTATATACATATTTAATATGGCTTCTTCCAGTAATATTTTTCTTACCAGCACCAACTACTTCCAATGGAAATCGCATATGGAGGATTTATTAAGAAGTAAAGGCTTGTACTGAATTACCTTGGGAAAGGAAACTGAACCTATTGATGTTGATAATAAATTCAAATGGGCTAATAAGAATGATGAAACACATGGACTAATCAAAATGTCCATCTCTCCCAATTTAAGGTTCCACCTTAAACAATTTGATAAACCCGATGAAGCTTGGGAAAAGATTGAATCTGCTTTTGGTAAACACAATATTATTCGGGTACAACAGTTAGAAAATAAAGTACTGACTTTAAGTCCAAGTGATTTTTCTTGCATTGAATACTATCTATCTAAGTTTAAAACACTCATAATTTTATGTGAAGAATGTAAGATAAATATGGATGAAGAGAATTGCATCTATATTATTCTTTATAAGCTAGGTAGTGCATATTTTTTGTTTGTATCTACCTTTAATTCCATGAAAGAGGATCCAAGGACAACTTATCGAAAACCCACTCTTGAGTCCTTTTGTGATGCTTTGATTAGAGAGCAAGATAAGCATGTGCAACTTGGAGTGATCAACACTCCAAGTACCTCCAACAAATCCTTAATCATCCACCAGAAAGATAAACCTAAGAATCCCAAGAAGCAACATACTCTCCACAACAAAAAGCAGCATAAGGTTCCCAAACCCACTCAGACAACTTCCGTTCCTAATGGTGACAAAGGAGCAGAATATAAAAATAAGAAGATTTAAAGACATTGCAACTTTTGTGATAAATATGGTCATGATGAGTCCAAATGTTTCAAGAAGATGGAATCTTTAGAAGTAGTGATGAAGAAGCACAACACCAATATTGATTCTACTACTTCTTCTTCTTCTCATGGACATGCACTTTCTTCTTCTGGTTTCTCCTTCAATACAACTTCTACTTCTTCTTCTGATGAGTGGCTTATTGATTTTGGAGCATCTTATCATATGGCTAAGGATAAAGACATATTTTTTGCTCTAAATGAATGTAACACCAAGAAAATATTTGTTGGTGATGATAAATCTGTTAGTGTTGAAGGATCTAGAACAATTCAAGTAGAAAATGGTCATTTCAATGATGTATTATGTGTTCCAAGTCTTTGTTGTAACCTTCTATCAATATATCAAATCACTCATTCAGGTGAAGGTCAAATCGTTGAGTTTTCACCTCACCAAGTTGCAATCAAGGATCTAAAATATCTTAAGCATTTTAGTGCAATTGGAATTGTTGATGATATTACCAGGTCGTACAAGTTTGACAAGTTTGACAACTTTGGGTCATCATCTTTTTCATCAGTTTTTGTTTCTCATAGTGATGACTTGAGAAAACTTTGGCACGAGCGGTTTGGTCATCTAAATTATCGCTCATTGCAGCAACTATGTAATCAACAGATGGTGACTGGTCTTCCTCCTGTTTCATGTAGAGATGGTGTTTGTGGTGGTTGTATTCTCAATAAACATCATTGGGACAATTTTGACAAATGTGCCTCTTGGCACGCCTCGGGCCCTTTGCAACTTGTTCACAGTGATTTGTGTGGTCCTCTTTCTTCTCCTTCTTTTTCTGGGTGCAAGTATTTCTTAACTTTCATTGATGAATTTTTCAGACGTACTTGGGTTTACTTATTAAAACTTAAGAGCTAAGTTTTTGACGAGTTTTTGGCTTACAAGGCCCTTGTAGAAAAGCAATGTAGACATCAAATTCAAAGGTTAAGAACAAATAATGAAGGTGAATATGTGAACAATAATTTTACAAGTTACTACACTACACAGGGCATCCAAATGCAACACATTGTTCCATATAAACCACAAAAAAATAGTGTTGTTGAGAGAAAGAACCACACATTAAAAGAAATGGTTAATTGCATGATCCAATCTAAGGGATTAAGTCTAAAGTATTGGGAGGAAGCCATCAACTGTGAAAATTACATTGTAAATCGCACTCCCACAAAGGATCTTAAAAATATAACATCGGAATAATCTTGGACTAATATTAAACCAGATGTAAGTCACTTCCCTATATTTGGCAGTATAGCATGGGCTCACATTCCTGATGAGAAAAGGAAAACATTGCAGCCTAAAAGTGAGAAATGTATATTTGTTGGTTATTCTGAATATGTCAAAGGTTATATACTTCTTCAACCACATTGTAATGAAATTATTATTAGAAGAGATGTTAAATTTGATGAAAGTATCTTGGCCTGAGGGCCTAATTCAGTGTTTGTGCCTTCTTTGGCTTGTGAGCCTAATTCGAAGTTTGGGCCTTCTTCAGACTGTGAACCATCTTCGATGTTTATTCCTTCTTTTGTTATGGTTTCTTCTTTAGATGATGACAGTGAGGATGAAAATCCACCTCTGCCTTCTCACCTTCCTCCAGATGAGTCCTTTGAACTTGAACTAGCACCAACTCCAAATCCAGCTCCATCGCTTCTTAGATGGGTCTTTTCAACATGATAAGTAGTTGGTGATATTGTCGGTGATCCTTCTGATCAACATCAGACATGTTCACAGTTCCAATGAGCCTCTTCACTTTTGGCTCAAGTTTCAAAGACTCGTGATCCAAAGACATTTGGAGAAGCTTCTGGTCATCTAGATTGTCATACAACAATGAATGAAGAGTATAGTTCTTTAATGGAAAATGATACTTGGTATATTGTACCTCTTACAAAAGGAAGAAAACTTTTCAAATGTAAATGGGTATACAGAACTAAGTATTCATCAGATGGAAGTGTTGAAAGGCACAAGGCTCGATTATTTTCCAAAGGATTTTCCCAAGTTGAAGGAATTGACTATAATGAAACCTTTGGCCCTATAGCCAAAATGAATTACATCTTCCTTGTTCTTTCCCTTGTTGCCTCACATAAATGGGAGGTCCATCAGATGGATGTTAAATCTATCTTCTTGCATGGATATTTGCAAGAAGAAATATACATGGAACAACCCCCTGAATATGTCCAAAATGACTCTAGCCTTGTTTGTCTCCTTAAGAAATATTTGTATGGTCTTAAGTAAGCTCCTCGAGCTTGGTATGCTAAAATGGACATCTTTATTATTGCCACTAGATTCTCTAGATGGCATTCTGATCCTAATTTCTATACCAAGAAAGTAGGAATCCATATCATAATCCTTGTCCTTTATTTTGATGACCTTATCCTTACTAGTAGTGACTCAAAAATTTTAAACCATGTGAAAACCAACCTTAAGAAGAATTTTGAAATGACAAACTTAGTATTTTTGCACTATTTCCTTGGCCTCCAAGTTTTGAAAACCAATGAAGGAATTTTTCTTTCCCAATCTAAGTATGCTTGTGACCTTCTTCATCACTTTCACATGGACAATTGTAAACCATCCCCTTCTCCCTTCCAATCTGGAGTCAAGCTTGCTTCCACCTGTACTTCTCCTGAAGTTGATGCCACCTTGTACCATTAGTTAGAAGGTAGCCTCTTATACTTGAATCATACTTGTCCTGATATTTCCTTTGTTGTTGGTCTTGTTGCTCGGCATATGAAAACAACCCATCAAAGCTATTGGAAAGTAGATAAAAGGATACTTCACTATGTCTATGGTATAGTTCAGTTCGTGATACATTACAGTTCAGGGGGGGACTCCTTTATTGGTTGGTTTCACTGATTCAGATTAGGTTGGTGACCCTAATGATCGGAAGTCTACTACAGGTTATTTTTTCAGCCTTGGTTCATGACCTGTCACTTGGTCCTGTAAGAAACAACAAGCTATTACACTTTCTTCAGTAGAATCAAAGTATCGAGCAACGGTAAATGCAAGTCAGGAAGCCTTATGGCTTCAACATATTCTTTTAGAGTTTGGATTCTAGCAGCAACATCTGACCAGCCTTTGGTGTGACAATCAGAGTTCCATCAATCTTTCCAAAGACCCAGTTCAACATCAACGCAACAAACACATTGAGCTACACATGCACTTCATTATAAAGCTCATCCATGATCAAGTTATTGAAGTGCTCGTTTACCCTACAGAAGATCAAGTTGTAGACATTTTCACAAAGTCTCTTACAAAAGTGAAGTTTTCCAAACATTGATCTATGTTAGGAGGTCAGGAAGTTGTCATCAAGGGGGGATGGGCTCTAATGCCTCCTTCCTTCTCCTATTGTGTCACTATTGTAAATCCTTCAATCCTATCCCAAGTTGTCCTTAACAGGGGATGTTAGGATATTTATACACTTAGAAGTTAGTTAAGATCTACTTGGTATAATGTGTCATTAGATGAATGTGTGTTTCTTTAGTATGCATTAGTATGCATTTATAGTTAGGAAATTCGACAATCACGATATGTTCTTGACATTGAGTGATCTGAAGGTTCATATTCTCCTCGATCTTAATGGTCATTGATTTGTGGCTTAACACCGGATTGGTCCATTATCTCTATTTAAAGAGCATGGAGGGTCATTTGTCGATGATTGATTGTGAGAAAATCTCTTGTAAAATCTCTCTGTAATATTTTTCTTTTGCATTAATAAATTGCTCCAAGTGGTCGTGGTGGCTGGGGTCATGGATATTTCCCCATAGGGGTTTTACCACATCAAAACATTGGTGTGTTGATCTTTGATCTGGTTGTGTGAGTGGTTACTAAAGGTGTTCGTCATATGTTGGAACAGTTGTGTTTTAGAACACAGATTGGAATAGGGCATATGAAACAGAGAAGGAGAAGGAAATGGAAAACTTGTTTGATTCAAATGGGGAGCCTATGTTTAATTATCTTGATTTTTTTTTCAATTATGTAACTGAGAAAATGCCCATTGGGATGAAAAGGAAATATGTATTTTATGAGCTTCCATATTGAGAGAATCTTAATATTGGCCACTTATTATATCCCATGCATATATTAAAAAATGTTTCATCGTATTTATGGAGGCACACATCATGGAATAAAAGTGACACAATGGTTGTCGAGACAGATCTTATTTCTTCGAATACTAAAAAGAGACACTGGCCAAGAAACAAAACTAGAAGAGAGGTTGTTTCCTCTTGGTCTTTTAAAGAAGGTGATGTCCCATAGATTTTAAAGAAATATGATCTTTCTATGGAGAAGGATGTTATATTGGGTGTGAAGGCACCTTCTTTATATGGGTCGACTCTACGACATTGCTTCACTACAGATGGGAATTTGTCGCGATTGAAATCACATGACCATATTGTAATGCCTTGTTTCATATTATTATTTTAGACAACAGACTTATTCTTTGGGGGAGTTTTCTTGGACATGACCCCGATAAGTAATACTTGATGAATGATAGGCTTGTTATGAAATTCTTAAAATGTCAATTGTGAAATTTGATTAATTATGTGTTATATCTTGTCGAATAAAATTTATGGATGATAATGATTGTACAAATATTACTAATGAGTTCCTGAGTGTACAGGAATCTCAACGACTATTGATGCGGGTATCGTCAACAAGAACCTAGGACTCTGGAATGAGTCAGGGAGTAAATGCATTGATAAAATTTTGAATAAATGATTTAAATTGATTATGAGTATTTTTGACAAAAACTTGTTCAATGGATGCAGGCATAGAGATCATGCTTTCTGATTCGACTCACAAAAGGAGTAGTGAGGATATATAGAACAAGACCATCATAAAAGGGAGGGGTGGAACAATGTCCTATTTTCACTCACTAGCACTCCCACTATGGCCGAAATTGAAGAGTGGGGGACACTATTGCTCAGAGGGTTGCATGATGTTGTGAGGATAGACTGGGTCTCAGTGACTCACGACATATACTGAGGGACACAAGATAAGGAAAAGGTCGTATTCCTCAGCATCCAGTGGTCTCGTAATAGGGGCAACTATAGAAATAATAAAATCTCTGCCAGTTGTGCCATATTCCCAATGCTCAAGGTCAAAAGCGCTTCAAGGGCATGACGCATGGCACCCTTGATCTGGATTTTATGAGAAAAACGAAATGACTATAGATTATTAATAGATGCTTAACACAGAATAACAAAGATATAATAAAATTGGTTTTCTATTCAATAAGGAAATAAGTTGAAACTGTAAAATGCAGCGGAAAACAAGCTTGCTGGAATGGTGGCAGCTTATCTCTGAGAAGAGATGTGACGGCTGCACTCATTTGCAAGAAGATGATTACAATGAGGCTATGAAGGCATTTTTACAATAAACAAGAGTGTCAAAAATCCTAGACATCCAAAAACCTAACCCTAGGAGATGAAGCGCCAAAAGTCATGTGGGCTCTGTTTAGGTAAGTCAGTGCATCAACTTCCTGAGGTCGTAAATTTTGCATACGATCTTCGTTTTAGTTGTACGATAGCCTGTTGGAAAGATCTATCCAAGGAATACAACAATTGACAAAAATTTCATGATGAAATTTTTAACTGCAACATACCCAAAAAAACGTCGTTTAGGGCCTCAAAACGGCTCTGAAAGTTCAGGACCCGAAAAACTGCTAAAAATAGTAAATTACGAAAATTGCCAGAAAGTTGTCTTGAGCCAGATGGAAAAGGTGGGTGACCATCGATATCCACCTGGATCAATCCTCCCTCCTTAGGAAACAATGGTCTCCATTGAATTGATTTCCCCCATCAAATGAGGAAATTTCTGTTGAATTTGGCCCTGGGTGAGCCACTTGCCTTGGTGCAAGAGATACCCTACTTTAACGACTCGATAAAGGTGGATCCTTTGTTGTTAAGTTCCCTTGATCTATGTGTCCACAATATGATCACTGGATGCTTGTTGTATGCATTCGGGGTTGAGCTCTGTTGGTGTCAGTTGTTCTGCTACGACTGAGGTGTCCAACAATGGTGGGAAATAAGGTCGAAGGAGGTCCACGTTGAACACTGGGTGCAGGCCAAGGAAATGAGGAATGTTAATCTCAAAACAATTATCCCCCACAACCTTGGTGATGATGTATGGCCCATAACGGAGTAGGTGAAGCTTCCGATGGGGTCTTGTAAGGCGTTGTTTCTACAAGTGCAACCACACTTTGTCGCCCACCTGAAACTTATGTGGCACCTGATGTTGATCATAGTGTTTCTTGTACTCGTCACTGGACTTTTGTAGGATATCATGAACCTTTTGGCGAATGTGTTGGATCCTCTCAATCAACCGGGTGGCTTTGTTAGCTTCAACTGGAGCAGGAGATGAGTCGGCCAAGGTGACCGCAAGGGGAAGTACAACATCTATGGGACCCAATAGTTGGAATCCCAACCCCACCTGAAAGGGGTTGTGGCTGGTTGAGCTATGCAAGGCTCGATTGTAGCTATGTTGGACATAGGGAAGACTCTCATCCCATGTGCGAGGGTGCTTGGAATTATACATGTGCAGGATATGCACGATCATTGGATTTACAACCTCAGTTTGGCCATCTCTCTGGGGGTGGAAGGCCGTGGATTTGGTAAGCTTGGTGTCTAGCAGTGACCAGAGGCTCGACCAAAATGTGCTGAGAAATCGACGATCATGATCTGAGACAATGGTTTGTTGGATTCCAAAATGTACCCAGACTCGTTCAAAGAAGAACTTGGCAGTGGCTTAGGTTGCGATGCTCTTCTTCCAAGCAACCAAAATCACCATCTTAGAAAAGCGATCAATAACCACAAAAACACAGTCATTTCCCCGCTTGGTGGATGGGAGGCCCGAAATGTAGTCCATTGAGAGGGATTCCCATGGCCTGTCAGGAGTAGGAAGAGGGGTGTACAGGCCTTGTTTCTTAGTGGTTAGTTTGGCAATAGCATAGACAATGCAGGACCTGATATACTTGTTGACCTCATGTCGAAGTTTCATCCAGTAGAAATGTTTTTATAGCATCGCCACTATATTTTCGACGCCGAAGTTTCTTGCCACCCAACTATAGTGGGATTCCCATATCAACTTCGATCGCTCACTTGATTGAACACAGACATGTCCCAGACAACACAACAACCCATCTTGAAGATGGAAATTATCGACAACTGCATTTTCACCCAACATTTGGTAGGTGGTGGCGAAGTCCGGGTTTGTCTCATATATTTGGGGCCATCCAGAGGTCTCATGGTCGTAATATTCTAGCACCATGGCGAGTGTCGCGACTGGTGGTCTACTGAGGCAATCAAAGATGTGGTTGGTGCTTCATGTTTTATACTTGTTGTTGAGGTGGAAGTGTTGTAAGTATGTGGACCACTTTTGATGGCAGTCATTCTGTAATTCGCCTTGTGTCTACATGAACTGCAGTGGCTTATGATCAGTGTGGATGACTATATCCTTCCCAAGAATGTAATGTCTCCATTGGCGGAAGGCTTTCACAATGGAGTACATTTCTTTGTCGTAAGTAGGGTACTTACAGACAACATATGATAGTGTCTCACTATGATAGGCCACAGCATGGCCATGCTGATCAAGAACAACACCCACAACATAGTTTGAAGCATATGTCTTGATCTCAAAGGGTTGTTGCAGGTCTGGTAGTGAAAGTACTGGGGATGAGCATAAGCGTTTCTTCAAATCATCAAACGCTTTTTGTTGGGATGGACCCCATGCAAACTTTTCATTACCACCACCCCTAGTTATTTGGTTGAGGGGCCATGCAATATGGAAGAATACCAACATGAACCTGTGGTAGAAATTGGCAAGGCCCAAGAAGCTCTGAAGCTCAGTGAGTGTGGTTGAGGTTGGCCAGTCACGGATGACTTGGATCTTGGTTGGATCCACATGTACACCATGCTAATCAACAATGTAGCCTAGGTAATGGACCATGACCATGTCAAAGGATCATTTTTCCAAGTTGGCGTATAGCTTGTGCTATCACAAGTTGTGGAGAACCTATTGAATATGTTGCAAGTGTTCTGCCCAAGACTTTTTGTAAATGAGAATGTCATCCAGATACACCACTACAAAAGTATTGGTGAATGGTCGCAAGATATCATCCATCATCCTCATGAAAGTGGCCAGAGCATTTTTCAAACCAAAGGGCATGACCAACCATTCAAAAAGGCATTCCTTTGACTTGAAGGTGGTCTTCCATACATCTATTTGTTCTATCAGGACCTAGTGGTAGCCAGACTTCAAATCAATATTACTGAAGTATTTGGCCCCCATGAGTTGATCAAGGAGGTCATCGATTCGAGGAATTGGGTACCAGTTTTTAACTATGATTTTATTCATGGCTCGGTAATCAATGCAGAGTTTCCATGTTCCATCTTTCTTCAGTACCAACATGATTGGGCTCCCACAAGGTGGTGATATTTGATAGATGTGCCACTTGTGGAGCAGTTCTTGGATATGTCGCTTGATCTCCTCATTCTCTAACATAGAACGGTGATAGACTGACCCATTGGGAAGTGGTGCATCGGGGGTCAGATCGATGGGGTGCTTGACCTGATAGTGCAGAGGTACCCCAGTAGGTGAGGAGAATATATCCGAGTATTCTTCGACAACCTTATCTACTTGCTTCTGCTATATGGATAAGTCAGTCGTAGAGACCTTGCCTGTGGCTGTGATCTTTCACTCATTTTGAGAATGAATCATGAAGAAGACAAACTTCCTCGTCTAAGAGATTACCTTACTGCATTGCTTGGCAGAGATCAAGGAAATAGCATTAGGTGGGACTGCCTTAGGTATCCTGTACAATTTCCTGTTCAAAGTAATAATAACACTACGAGGCCTAGAATCATATACAACATGACATTTCCATAAATAAGGTTGGCCCAAAAGGAAATTACAACATTCGAGAGGAGAAACATCACACAATACCTTGTCTTTGAAGGGATTGATTTTATACAACAGTCGACACTGTTGGTTGACATGGAGATCGCTTCCTTGGTGGAGCCATCAAATGGTGTAGGGTTGTGGGTGCGTCATTGTTGGCAGTGCCAACCGCTTGACAACCTCTATTGAGATGAGATTCTTATGGCTACTGCTATCAACGATGAAGTGCAGTGGGGTGCCTTTTACCCACATCTATGAATGGAAGAGGCGCTCTCCTTCTTCTGGCTCATCTAGTTCATTAGGCTGGAGCTTGGTGGTAGGAACGGTGGCACTAGGTTCCACGTCAATGATCCATCTTCCCCTATCTGGTTATGACTCAGAGTCAAAACCCGCATCTGATTCAGAGGCTTTCACTTTGGCCACCAACGACTGCTTTGAGTGGAAGTCAACAGTGTTATGCCAAGGGATCTTATGGAAGTCACACCACTTCTCGGTATCTTTTTGGTGTCCTTCTTTGCTTGCGGCTTGGACTGGTTGTCCTAATATTGTCCATCTTTTCTCTATCCTTTGTTCTGTGGGTTGGGGCCGCCCTTTCCTAGCTTTTGCTGTGAGGGGTTCCCTGGCCCAAATTGTTGTGTCTTTTGTTTGAGATTCTTCTCAATTTTGACGGCATATCGGTAGGCCACGCCCAAGGACAAGATGTCCATAAATTCCATTTCAGTATGGATGTATCGATGTAGAGCACCACGATACTTGAGCACCAGATGTCGCTTTGAATCTTTGATACCCCGCTTGGTGCGCAAGGTATGGAAGATATTTGTGAACTTTGGCACTGCTTGGTCTCTTTCTTGTTGCAGTGTGGTCCATTTGGTATACAAGTCATCATAACTTCCAACATGGTAGTATTGTTCCTTAATAGCATCCCTGAAGGATTCCCAGGTGGTCGTGACTGTAAATAACAATGGTTTCTCTGTTTCCTTTTGCTCACAGAAAGTTTCCCACCAATATTTGACATGGGGAACGGCTTTGAGGAGCACAAAAGTAATCCTTTCTCTATTCGAAAAGTTATGGATAGAAAAATACCCTTCTAGTAGATTCAACCACTTCTCTACACCATCTGTGTTTATCTGACCTTCAAATACAGGAATATCAAAGTTTATTTGTAACTTGAAGGGGGTGTCACCTCCACTCAAAAAATATGCATCGTATGTTGGTAGCCACCAAAGGATTTGCGTGAAACTATCCATCATCTCATTCCTCTATTTTTTTTTTTGTAAATAAGAGTGGAACTATATAAAAAGCTTCCAAAAATCAGGCCAAAATACAGAGTTTTCCGAGCCGCATTTACCGGACTGCCCCAGCTATGAGGAAACCAGTCCAGCCGACCCTCTAAGCATTGGTCTATTACTGTCCTGAGCAAAATGAAAAAAGGTGCTTAATTGTCTGTGAATTACATTATAAACCGAGACATTATAAACTTGGACACCTGGACAACTAGACAAAGTAAACTTAGACACCTGGCTGATAGCTTGGCCAGGTGGCCAGAAGGTCACCGGGCCAAGGCTCTTCCTCGATGTACACTGTCCTGCTGCTCCAATTCTCGTCATCCTCCTAGTTGCACTCAGCTTCCTTGGCGTCGTCCTCGTGCCTCTCCATCTCCCTGCTCATGACTGGTGGGCTTGTCACAGGTTGTTGATCGTCGTTCCCATCAAGCTCGGGGTCTCCCTCTGGGGTAGCTTCCTCAGGATCCGGGAACAAGGAATCATGCATGGACGCAATAATTTGGAGGAATTCCGCCACCTTAACTTCCGTGGCCTCCACAAGATAATGCAGATCTGCCACCTCCTGTCGCAGTTCGAAAACCAGGGTGTGCAGTATGGCTAGATTATCCCGGAATTTCTCTTCGTCAAAGGATGCCTGGTGTCGAGGTGTTTCTGTACTGGGTCTTCTCTGCTGGGCCTGGCCACGGTCTAAGTTGCTGGCAGAAGTTTGGGAGGGCCCAGGATCGTGGAGAAGTCAAAGCAGGGAGATTGGAGTTTTCGGAATGATGGCCATGGAACCGAGTTGCAGGGATTGCATGTTGATCGGAGAGGAGACTGACTGGTGGCGAGGAGAGGAATCCTCCAAAGTTGTGTCTGGAGGAGTAATCGAGGGTCGTCGAGGCTTCCATGGCGCACCTCGTCGCGGTCTGCCTCGTGGCCTCGTCATGTGATGGTCAGCACAAATTGCAGGAAGAGCAGAGGTCGACGGGCATAAGGGAGGATAGGGTCTCGCTCGCACCAGAGGAGAAGAACAAGGTGGAATACCATTTTTGGCAAAATGAGCTCAGCTATCAACGAACAAAGGTGAATCGATTCCATTATAACCCGATGCATTCAAAACTTGCAGCCAAAGGACTACTGCTTAAATGAAGCTCGTATCCACTTAAACGCTATTAAATAGCAGGTGGGGTGACGGGCTGTGGCACATGCCCTGCATGTGACTCCATGCCATGGCGCATGGTACCCTCATCCTCATCCTGCCACGATAGCCCATTTGACACCCCATCTGGGGCATCTCATTCCTCTATTGCATGAGGGCTTCCTCAAGAAAATTTTTGAAAGGATCTCCTGTCCCGTCATCTTTCTTTTCTCCTGCCATAAGAGGTCGCTTGGGCGTGCGAGAGCTTTGGTCCTCAAGAGAAACAAGCTCGAGACCCAATTCTTTGTACTTTGACCTTATCGGGGACATGCATTAAGATGACAAGGAGCAGACCGCTCTGATACCACTTATATGGATTTTATGAGCAGAACAAAATTACTACAAATTATTAACATATGCTTAACACATAATAACAGGGATATAGTACAACTAGTTTTCTATTCAATAAGGAAATAATTTGAAGTTGTAAAATGCGACGAAAAACAAGCTTGTTGGAATGGTGGTGGCTTATCTCTAAGAAGAGATGTGATGGTTGCGTTCATTCGTAAGAAGATGATTACAATGAGGCTCTAAAGGCCTTTTTACAATAAACAGGAGTGTCAAAAACCCTAGACATAAAAAAACCTAACCCTAGTAGATGAAGCACCAAAAGTCATGTGGGCCCCGTTTAGGTAAGTCAGTACATCAACTTCCCGGGGTCGTAAGTTTTGCATACGATCTTCGTTTTAGGCGTACGATATCCTGTTGAAAAGATCTATCTGAGCAATACAACAATTAACAAAAATTTCATGATGAAATTTTCGTATTGCAACATACCCAAAAAAACGTCATTTAGGGCCTCAAAATGGATTCGGAAGTTCAGGACCCAAAAAAGGGCTAAAAATAGTAAATTTCAAAAATTGTCAGAAAGTTGTTTTGAGCTAGCTGGAAAAGGTGGGTGGCCACCGATATCCACTTGGATCAACCCTTGGGGTACATGAGTACATCCTAAAGGGCATGGCATTCATGGAACCCTTAGACTTTGTTTCAATCAAATTTCTAATATAAGGTGAAACATGTAAGTTAACCAAGGAAAAGTAATAAAATACATGATAGAGTGATGCTAGAAAACTTTGAAAATCAACTTTATGGGAAGGGGTTAGATGTTAAAGAAAATTTAAATTATTCAAAGAGTTGATGGATAATGGAAATTTAAAATTTAATCAAAATATAATTAAATAAATAAATAAATAACTTGGAAGGGAACTAAAGATGTGCATGATAATATTAAAAGTGAATAAATAAACAACAATTGTTAATTACATAAGAAATACTTATATAAAGGGATTAGTTGGGGAGAATCCTAACTCATTGTTTAAATAGCTAAATTAGTGGTAGCTTAAGAGTTAATAGGAGTTCTTTAACTAGTTAAATATACTAAATTATCTCTTGAAGATTAGTGGAGGATATATACGGGATACCTAGGAGTAAAAATAGGGGAATCAAAAGTGGGAGAGGGAAATTGAATTTAAATTAAAATAAAAAGGAGTAATTTTAGGTGAAACCTTGCATGAGTTTACATATGGTTGGGTGAATATTACACTTAAGTTATTTCCTAAATTAGCTAATTATGCATGAGGGGCGATGTGTCAAAATGAATTTTATCTATAAATTAAAGAGAGGATATGGATAGGGGGATGTTATCCTATGGTTGGACGACCATTGTAATGCCAATAGACCTTTGAGTGTTTCTATTATGAGTTAGACGTTGAAGTGTGTTAAGAGGTTGGATCCTCTCATTTTCGAGTTGTTGTATTGTGTTTTCATTGATGTCAAAGGATTGATGTTAAAGGGTTAATGTATTGTCATAGTAACATCATTGATGTATTTATTGTTGGACTATTTTTTCATGGATATAATTGATTTCTGAGGGATAATGTCATGAGGTTTCATGAGGTGTCATAGTGATGTATTTTCATGGATTGATGTATAGAAGAGATGATGTAAGGTTGGTCATTGTTGTCTTGTCATGGAAGATAGGAAGCACCAAATGGATGAACTCCAAAGTGATCCCCTTATGGTGAAATCCCTCATGAAAGTCCAAATGGTTAAGTGGTTGAGTCATCCTAGATGTGTGGTTAAGGAAACCAAGGATTTATTTTGGAATATTATAATAAATATCCATGAATTCATAAGTGAGACTATGCTATATGGATAGTTCTTGTCATTCCATTTCTGGTGATATGTGGAACATCACATAACTCCTCACGGTTAGAGAGTTATGGCCTTGTGAAGTTGGAGAACCCTCATGTGTTGTCTAGAAGCCCCTAGAAGGTCAAAGAAGTCGAATTATTCTAGAAGCTCCTAGAATATGTTGACAATTCAAAGTGGTTAGTCAAGGGTTAAGTGGTTGCAACAAGAAAAAAATTAAAAATAAATTAGTTGAAACTAGATATGGAAAAAATATTATTTGTGGAGAAAGTAGTTATAACTGGACAAGTGGTCAAAAGTGGGTTAGCCCTTAAAAGAAGGAAGTTGGTTAGAGTTGGTTAGATGAGGAAGATGCTTGGAGAAGTATAAATAAGAGAGAAAGGGTCTCTTAGGAGTGTGAATTTCTTGAGCATATTGAAGATCTATTCTGGTGGAAGATTCATTGCAGGTACTCATGGCCGCATCAAAAGTTTTGTAAGTCTGAGGTTTTGGCGAAGAAAGTTTCAGGGGTTCACAAAACCCTAGTTTTTTGAAGTATTACGTTGGATGTCATGAGACAAGGCGCATATGTACACAAGATGTAGTGATCTAGGGAACATACACATGCGGGTTGAAGGAGATCAAGGCCCATACAAATGGAGAGAGTAATGGAAGCTTGAGTAAGAGCTGGTGTCAGCTTCCTGAAGTCTAAATCAAGTTCCAGATCAACATTCTATAGGTTCAAATATGCCACAAAGGTTCTTGTATGGGTACATATTGTATTGATATTTAGAATTTCTCATGGTATGGTGAATGCTTGAGGCATTCTTTGTATGGTTGTATTGATGTCTAAATATGGTAGTTGGTTGGTTGAGTAGTTCAGATATGTTATGATTAAGGAATATCCATAATATGTGATGGTGTATGGTTGAGGAGCATTCATAGGTTGTTGGATGGCATAGATATGTTTTTGATTGGTTATGGTATAGATTGGGAAGTGAAAAGCAGAGTGTAGTGACAGATCATAAGTGGATGTGACAAAGGAAGAAAGGGTATGAAGTGCTAGAAGGTTGAAGTTTCAAAAACCCTAGTTTCTGAAGGTGTACCCATACTGATAGTCGGCCAAGACGCGTACATACATGTGTTGCAGTATAGGCAAGTCGTTTACATACGTGGGTTGTAATATGAATATATTGTGTACTTGTTGACAAATTGATATCTGTTTACAAGCTGAGTCTTGTACTTAAGGATTGATTCCTCTTCTCATTTGGTGTTGAGATTTGTAGGTTGAGTCTTGCATTGAGATTTGGTGCTCTTGCAGAGTTTTTTCTATATTCAGTTGATGTTTATAAACCCCAAGGATTGTAGTTTGTAATACAAAAGAAACTTATACATATATCTTGTGTTTCTTGTGTTCTTTATGGAAATGGTTTATTGATGATGTTTGCTGCTAATATATGTTTACTAGTTAAAGTAATGAATAATGAGTAAATGGTGATTGCTAACTAAAGTGTTTTGAAAAGAAGTTTGAAAAGATACCTACATTGATTCACCCCCCCACTCTAAGTGTGGTCGGTGTGTCAAACAATTGGTATAAAAGCAGGGCTTCACTATAAGCATTACAAGCTTGGAGGAGATCTATGGACACACAAATGGATGATGAAGTTCCAATCTTTGATGAGACAGATTATCCATCATGGAGAACATAAATGAAAGGGTATTTGAAGGAAAAAGGAGCAGGTGTTTGGAAAGCAACTATTGTTGGATCAATTCCCTTGAAGAATAAGTCAAATTTTGTAGCTCAAAAGGAAGAAAATAAGAATGATGCATTAGCTCTCAATACTATTTTCAATGGAATCTCAAGTTCTTTCAAAGAAAGCATGGGACAATGTACCTCCGCCAAGGATCTATGGCTGAATCTAGAGAAGGTATATCAAAAAAAAGAATACAATTACATCAAGGATAATTAAGGTAAATACTCTCCAAAATATTTTGATGATAATAATCCTAGTGAAATTGAATTTTCTCTTACAAATGAAGAAGAAGATATGGTAGAAGTTTGTGTAGATGAAGAATAAGAGTTGTTGAAGTTTAAAGAAAAAGGTTTTATTAGAGTTAGGTGATGTTAGCATGGAAATAGGACATTATTCAATTTCTTCTGAGTATCTTGAAAAATGCATTAATGAAGTCCTAGAAAAGTACCCAAATCATATCATGGAACTAAAGAAAATGCTCAAAGAACAAGAAGAAAATAAAAAGACTCAATTAGAAGAAAAACAAGAAGAGATGAAAAGACTAAAGAATGAAATAATTAATTAAGCAGAAGAAAATAAGAAGGTAGATGATGAGATTAGAAAAAGTCTTGAAGTTAATGTCAATCTTAAGACCAAAATTGAAGAAGTCAAAAGGATAGAGGAACTATTGAAGAATCAAATAAATGAAAAAAAAAAAGAGTCATGCCATAAGTTGAAATCTGAAGTTGTTGATCTTAGAAAGAAAGAAGAGAAGTCAAAAAGGTTCATGAGCAACTTGTTGGATTACTGAGAGGGAGGGTGAATCAGTAATAGAGCAATATAATCCTTTTTAACCATATAATCCAAGTGTTATATCAATGTAGCATTATCATACAATAACTGCAGAGTAAATAAGTAATGAACAAATGAACAATCATACACATACACAGTACACCAGTGTTTTACGTGGAAACCCAAAGCGGGAGAAAACCACAGAATGATTGTTCTTATATTTCTTGAATAATTACATTCATTAGAAGCACCAACTTCCTTTGTTTTCCAAATGCAACTGGAAGGAGGCGCCAACCACCTAGTTTCTCAGGCTACAACCTGAGGGAAGCTCCAACTCCCCAATTCTCTGGATACAACCAGAAGGAGGCTACAACCCCCTATGTTCTCCAGCTACAATCGGAAGATGGCTACAACCACTTGTCCTTGCCCCGTCCAACCTTCCTGAAGTAGAAGTAGAATGATGGAACCGCTTTCACACTATAATTGTGAGATATACCACTATACAACCATATCAACCTGTACCATTGACCTGTATCCAACCTATACAACTTCCATGCAATCAATCTATACCTAAACTGAACATGTATCAACAAAAATACAACATGTACGCAACCTGTAGTGTTGCAGCACGCATATGTATGTGCCCTATATGTTATGAAACCCATGTATATACGTGACCAAACTATTATGCAGCCTATGTATACATTATGAGGACTAGGGTTTCCTTTCTCTTGAAAAATGTTGACCCTTTATAACTTCTTTTGCATAGATCTGTAACATGTCACTATATCCAAACTGTAACTATACCCTGTGCATGCATATTCATATATAACATTTACCCAAAGAATATATATCTCTCTCTAGTCATGTACCATATAGGTATGTGTAATCATGAATAAGTATAATAACCCTCACATGATCTAGTCATCAAACCCTTTATGATATTTAGCCTCTCAATACATCAACCACTTCAAAAATACAAGCTCTCAACTATGTACAACAAAAACCCTTAGCCATATGCCACAAAATACAAGATGTGCTTCAACAAGAAGTATCAATGATAAATATACCAACACTGTATTTCTGTAGAACTGACTTATGCAGAAGATCCCATGCAACCACTAGTCTCTCTAGGGAGAATCCTCAAATCTCCATAACCATTTTTCATGCATACATCAAAATCCAACTATTCATAGAAATAAGACGTACCTTTTGAATCAATGGATAGATCTGATGTATCTGAGCATTGTAGACCTTTCAAGGAGCTTGATCTCAAAATTTAGAACCTCTGCAACTTCATCTTCTCAAGTTTCATATCTTTACCAACATGTATGCACCCTATACACAGCCAGCCCGTGTACACCTCAATATGTATGCACCCTATACACAGCTAGCCCGCATACTCATCATAAAATAGGGTTTTTTGTATTCGCTGTAATTTTGATAATTTCATCGTCAACCCTTCGTACTACCTCAGACTTTCGCAACTTCAGATGTATCAATGAGTACTTGCAATAAGCCTCACACAACAAAAGATATTCAATGTGTTCAAGTGTGATTTAATGAGAGAGCCTTGCCTCTTATTTATACTTTCATGTAGCATTACACTTTCCTTATTTTAGGGGGTTCTCCATTTAAAATAATTTATTTTGCAAACACTTTGACTTTTAGGGGCTTCTATATGACTCATGATGGTTCTCCAACTTCATATGGCCATAATTCTCTAACCGTGAGGAGTTATGTGATGTTCCACATATCACCAGAAATGGCATGACAAACACTATCCATATAGGATATTTTCACTAACAAATTCACTTCCCTTCATCTCATTATTCCATAATTAAGCATGGGTTCTCTAACCATACTTCTAGGATAACTCAATCCGCAAAGCGTCTTCCCATGAGGAATTTCACCATAAGGGGACCACTTTGGAGTTCATCCATTTTTACATCTTATCAACCATGACAAGACAATAATGAGTCATATTTACATAAAAAAAACTTGGGTCCATCACCCAAACCTTTGTGCTGTAGGAATTTCTTCAAGGATTGGCATTAATGAAAACCAACCTTAATCAACAATCTCCCCCTTTGGCATTGATGGAAACACTCTGATGCAATACTGAAATCATGTCATGCAATACTGGAGTCATATCACTCATGCTCCCCCTGGAACCATGCCTCTGTCCTTTGCATATTTGTGACCAATGATCCCCTTGGAACCATGCCTCTATCCTCTCCCTCTAGAACCATGTCTATGTCCTCTGTATCTGATAAATCTCTCCCCCTTTGTCATCAATGAAAAATGTATCTTTCCATCCGGGGTTGCTCCCCCTAACTGAACTGTCCTCTTTATGGTGCTTCCTCGTGCACATCTAAGACATATAATATAAGCATTCAAAAGCATTCATTTTGGAGTAGAAATAACTCTGATTCTCTGGCAAAGATACTCAAAGGCTTCCCATGGAAGTGGTTTTGTAAAGATGTCTGCCACTTGTTCTTTTGTGCTACATACTCAACTCTAATGTTCTTTTCTGCAACCTGTTCCTGTAGAAAGTGATACTTGATTGGAATGTGCTTTGTCTTAGAGTGCATCACTGGGTTCTTTGAGATACTGATGGCACTTGTATTATCACAATAGATTGGAATGGGCTCATCATACTCAACTTGTATATATATCAGAGTTCGTTTCATCCAAAGAACCTTTGTACAACATGTTGTTGTTGCAATATACTCTGCCTCAGTTGTAGATAAAGATATTGATGATTGTTTCTTTCTTAGACATGATACTAAATTCTCATCTAAGTAGAATGTTGCTCCACTAGTGCTTCTTCGATCACCAATATAACCTTCCTAGTCTGCACCTTTGTAGGCAATAAGTGATAGATCCTTTCCTTTTGGACACCATAATCTAAACTCTTATGTTCCTTTGAGATATCTAAAAATTCTCTTCACTGTTAATACATGTGATTCCTTTGGTGTTGCTTGAAATCGTGCCACCTGTCCAACTGCCTGCATTACATATGGTTTGGATGTTGTCACATATAGTAGGCTACCAATCATTGACCTGTATTTCCTCTGATCTTTAGACTTTGAATCATCATCTTTTATCAACTTGCAACTGGTTTGCAATCTTCCATTCTGAACCTCTTTATCATTTCTCTGATATACTTGGTTTGAGAAATAAAAATTCATTGGTTGCTTTGATGTATCTGAAGTACTCGAAAGAAGGATAGTTCTCCAAGTAACGAAATTTCAAATTCATTTTTCATATCCTTTGCAAATTTATGTCTTAACCTATCATCATCACTACCAAAAATAATATCACCAACATAAACTTCAATTAATTAAATATTACCTTGACTTACCTTGATGTAGAGGTTGTTATATGCACATCCTTTTCTGAACCCTGTCTGTTGTAGGTATTTATCCAGTCTAGAGTACCATGCTTTAGGATCCTGTTTTAGACCATACAAGGCCTTCTTTAATTTACATGCATAATATGTGTTCTCTGACAACTGAAATCCCTCTGGTTGTTCAATGTAGACTTCTTCTACAAGTTCCTCATTCAGAAAAGATGATTTTGCATCCATTTGATACAGTTTAATATCTTTGGAGCATGCATAGGTAAAAGCAATCAGATTTCTTCCATTCTGGAAACTGGGGAAAATGTATCTTCAAAGTCGATTATTTCAACCTGTGCATATCCTTTACATACCAATCTAGATTTTTTCCTTGTAACCTGTCCATCTTCATTCAATTTATTCCTGTATACCCACTTTGTGTCGATCACATTCTTATATTTTGGTCTTGGAACCAATTCCCAAGTGTCATTTTTCTCTATTTGATCCAATTCTTCATCCATGGCCTTGTTCCAAAATTCATCATTGTTGGCCTCTTCAAAATAGGTTGGTTCAATAGTAGATGTCAGTGCTAGGTGTGTTTTTTCTGGTGAACAGATTCTTCTTCTAGTCTCAACTCCTGCGTCTTTGTTTCCGATAATTTGATCTGAAGGATGGTTCTTCTGTACTCATCTGCTAGGTGTTTTTGGAGTCACTTGTTGAAATTTCTCTTATGTTCCTGTCGAATCATCTTCGTCTTCCCCTTCTTTTTCATATTTTGTTTCTTCTTCATAAATTTGTTCCATTGATTCACTTTCTTCTTCCTTTAATTCTTGTCTACCTGTTTCATCAATTTTTACATTGATGCTTTCCACAACTTTGTTCAATATTAGGTTGTAACACTTGTATGTTTTTCTTGTACTTTAGTAACCAACAAGTAATCCTTTGTCCACACGAGATTCAAACTTTCCCATTCTTCCATCTTCTCTTTTGATGTATCATTTGATTCCAAAAACTCTGAAGTACTTCACATTTGTTGGTCTTCCTTTCCATAGCTCGTAGGAAGTTTTGTCAATGTTGTTTCTGAGCATTACTTTGTTTTGACTGTGAATTGTTGTATGCATTGTCTGTGTCCAAAAAATATATGTCAATTTGGAATCCATTAGCATTGTTCAATCCATTTTTGTACTATCATGTTCTTTCTTTCAACAACTCCATTATGTTGAGGTGTCCTAGAAATGGAGAATGGTCTTTTTATTCCATGACTGCTGCAATAGTCCATAAATTCCTTTGAAGTGAATTCTCCTCCATTATCAGATCTCAGGCATTAGATTTTTGAATCCATTTTATTTTCAACCATTTCCTTGTAGATCTTGAAGTTTTCAAAAGCTTCTGACTTATTCTTGAGAAAGCAAACTGCGTTCATTCTTGTATAATCATCAACTAATAACATAAAGTATCTCTCACCTTTTAATCCCTTTGTTGTAGTTGGTCCAACTAGATCAGTATGCACAATTTTCAGTGGTTTCGACATTGAATATTCCTTTGATTTGAAGTTGGTCTTTGTTTGTTTTCCTTGTTAACAATGCTTGCATAAAGTGTTGGTTGGTTTTGTGATCTGGGGAATTTCTCTAACTTCTTCTCTTTTGCTGACTTTGACAAGGTTATCAAAATGTATGTGACCCATTCTTCTGTGCCATATCCAACTTTCATCTTCCTTTCCTAGACAACACTTTTCATTTCGAATTTCACTTAACACATATATGTTGCTTGGAGTTCTCGCAGCTGTAGCAATCAATTTTCCTGAACCTTTTTTTCTTATCTCGCACTTTTTTGAATCGAAAGTAACTTTATGACCTTGGTCACACATTTGAATCAAACTTAGAAGATTATGTTTCATATATTCTACTAGTAGAACATTTTATGTCTTTGTATTCTTGTTCCCAATTCTGACTACGCATTTTCCAATGATTTTGGTTGAATCATCATTTCCGAAGGAGACTAATCCATCTCTTTCATTTCGTAATGTAAGAAACATGTCTCTATCATCTGTCATGTGTTTTGAACACCCACTGTCAACATACCAACCATGTTTCTTCTTCTTAGCTTGTAGAGCAAGTGTGCACTCTTCATTTCTATATTTATTATGCTTTCTTATCCATGTCATTTTCTAAGGTTCATGTCTGTGATTGTTGTTATTTTGTTGTGGTTCTCTAGAAGGGGTTGTCATTCTACAAGTGTCCAAAATTGTTACATTTGTAACATTCCACTTCAGTGCTCAAAGGTTCAAACGTGTTGTAACTTATTCTCTATGTTTCACTGGGCCTTCTTGGATAACCCCTTTGTGTATGACTTTCAAAGTTGTTTGTGTTCCTGTTGTTAGCTCTGCAATTCACAACTTTATGTCCAAAATTATTACATGCATAACATAAACCAATAAATATTATTTGATACCTGGGAGTTGAATATCTTCTGAAAGGAGGTGCTCTTATGAATTCTTCTTCTTCCTGAGGCCTATCTGTCAGTTGTTGATTTTGAAATTTGATTCTTCTCGGTGGAGGAGTGTCCCTGTAGTCTTCCTTATAAATATTCATATCCCCCTTGATTGTTTCTGCATAGATTTTTGGATATGTTTCTTGCTCTGTTGTTTTGGAGCTTGAACCTTTTTCTGTCTGATTGTATCCAAGTCCAGACTTGTCATGATGATATTTTTTACTGTTGATAATGTCATCCAAAACTTTTGAGATGTTCTGCATATTTTTCTTTTGAAGATCCTTTCTTAATGTGACAATCTATGCTTTCAAATTTCCAATGATCTTGTATTTTTGTTCTAGTTGTTCTTTGAGTGCTTCTTCAATTATTTTATCTTCTTCTATTTGAACCTTCAAATTTGTGATCATTTTTTCTAGTTCTTGAGTGTTTTCTTTCTTGTCTAGTTCTGCTTGTAGTTTCTTGTTTTTCTTCTTTTCTCTTCTGATAACTTCTATGGCACACATTAATTCCTCTCGGTAGTCAACTTTTGTCTCTTCAATTTCTTCTTTGAATTCTTCGTATTCTTCTTCAGCTTCTTCATATTCTTCTTCAGAGTCTTCTTTATCAGAGTCTTCTACTACCATGAATAGAACTATTTCTATCTCACTGTCACTGACTTCATCCTCATCTGATGATGAGATGTCTTCTTTCGTGCATAAGATTTTCTTGAAAACTTTCTTTGTGGTTCTTTTTCCTTTATATGTTTGTTTTCCTTTTGAGTAACCTTCATCATTTCTTTTTTTCTTATGAGGACATTTGTTAGAAAAATGACCAATACCATCAAAATTAAAACAAATTAAAGGAAGCTTACCTCTATAACTATTGCCACTTCCCTTGTTCAGTCTTTTGACAAACTTGGCCACTTCTTCATCATCATCCGAGATGTCACTGTTGTTGCTATGTTATTCTTTTTGCTTTCCCTTTTGCTTTGACCTTTTGGATGATTTGAAGGTTGCTTCTTTTATATCTGGAATGTTCTTCTTTTTGCTTTCCCTTTTGCTTTGACCTTTTAGATGCTTTGAAGGTTGCTTCTTTTATATCTGGATTTTCTTGTTCAGTTTTCATTTCATATGCTGTGAAGATTCCATGTAATTCGTCCATGCTTATTGAGTTTAGATCTGATATTTCTTCTAGTGATGATATCTTAAGGTCAAATCTCATAGGAAGAGATCTTAGTACTTTTTGAACAACTACAGATTATTTGATTTCTTCTCCCAATCCTATGATTGAATTTATTTTTTCATCAACTCGTAAAAAGTAAGCTGCAATATTCTCATCTTCCTTCATCTTAAGTTGTTCAAACTGACCTCTGTAAGTTTGAAGCTTTGTTTCTTTGACTTTTGAATATCCTTCATAAATATTTTGAATTTTGTCCCAAATCTCTTTAGCGGATTTACAATATGCAATGTTGGTGAATACCGTTTCACTAAGACCATTCAAAAGTGCATTTTTGGTTTTTGAATTATTTTGACCGAGTTTCACTGCTTTCTCATTTGTTGGCGGAACTGTTGGTGTTGTGTATACATCTACAATTGATTGTCAAATTTCAAATCTCTATGCCTGTATATATGTTTTCATCCTTATGCTCCAAAATGCATACTTTTGTCCATTAAACTGTGGTATCCCATTTTTATACAAGTTGTTTCTCTCCATGATCTACCTTTCAGTGGTTAAACTGATTTCTAAAGGAACCTTCTCTAATACCAAATGTTGGATTACTGAGAGGGGGGATGAATCAGTAATAGAGCAATCTAATCCTTTTTAACCATATAATTCAAGTGTTATATCAATGTAGCATTATCATCCAATAACTGCAGAGTAAATAAGCAATGAACAAATGAACAATCATACACATACACAGTACACCAGTGTTTTACGTGGAAACCCAAAGCGGGAGAAAACCACAGAATGTTTTTTATTATATGTCTTAAAGAATTACATTCATTGGAAGCACCAACTTCCTTTGCTTTCTAATTGCAACTGGAAGGAGGCTCCAACCCCCTAGTTTCTCAGGCTACAACCTGAGGGAAGCTACAACTCCCCAATTCTCTGGCTACAACCAGAAGGAGGCTACAACCCCCTATGTTCTCCAGCTAACACTGGAAGGTGGCTACAACCACCTATCCTTGCATCGTCTAACCGCCCTGACGTAGAAGTATAATGATGGAACCACTGTCACATTATCATTATGAGATATACCACTGTACACATGTATCAACCTATACCTCTGACCTGTATCCGGCCCGTACAACTGGTCTGTAATCATTATGTACCTGAACTGAACATGTATCAACAAAAATAAAATAGGTATGCAACCTGTAGTGTTGCAGCATGCGTATGTACACACATTATATGCTATGTATCCCGCATATGTATGCGACAAAACTGTTATGCAGCCTGTGTATACCTTCTGAGGACTAGGGTTTCCTTTCCCTTGAAAATTTCTAACCCTCTGTAATTTCTTTCACATAGATTTGTAACATGTCACTATATCCAGACTGTAATTGGACCCTGTGCATGCATCTTCATATATAACGTTTACCCAAAGCATATATATCTCTCTCTAGTCATGTACCATATAGGTATGTGTAATCATGAATAAGTATAATAACCCTCACATGATCTAGTCATCAAACCCTTTTTGATATCCAGTCTCTCAATACATCAACCACTTCACAAATACAAGATCTCAACTATGTACAACAAAAACCCTTATCCATATGCCAAGAAATACAAAATGTGCTTCAACAAGAAGTATCAATGATAAATATACCAACACTGTATTTCTGTAGATCTGACTTATGCAGAAGATCCCATGCAGCCACTAATATCTCTAGGGAGAATCCTCAAATCTCCATAACCATTTCTCATGCATACATCAAAATCCAACTATTCATAGAAATAAGACATACCTTTTGAATCAATGGATAGATCTGATGTATTTGAGCACTGTAGACCTTTCAAGGAGCTTGATCTCAGAATTTAGAACCTCTGCAACTTCATCTTCTCAAGTTTCATACCTTTACCAACATGTACACACCCTATACACAGCCAACACGCATATGCATCAATATGTATGCACCCTATACACAACCAACACACATACGCATCAATATGTACACACCCTATACACAGCTAGCCCGCGTACGCCTCAAAAAATAGGATTTTTTGTATTCGCTGTAATTCCGAGAATTTCATCGTCAATCCTTCATACTACCTCAGACTTTCACAACTTCAGATGTATCAATGAGTACTTTCAATAAACCTCACACAACAAAAGATATTCAATGTGTTCAAGTGTGATTTAATGAGAGAGTCTTGCCTCTTATTTATACTTTCATGTAGCATTACACTTTCCTTATTTTAGGGAGTTCTCCATTTGAAATAATTTCTTTTGCAAAAACTTTGACTTTTAGGGGCTTCTATATGACTCGTGAGGGTTCTCCAACTTCATATGGCTATAACTCTCTAACCATGAGGAGTTATGTGACATTCCACATACCACCGAAAATGGTATGACAAGCACTATCCATCTAAGATAGTTTCACTGACAAATTCATTGTCCTTCATCTCATTATTCCACAATTAAGCATGGGTTGTCTAACCATACTTCTATGATAACTCAATCCGAAAAGCGTCTTCTCGTGAGGGATTTCACCATAAGGGGACCACTTTGGAGTTGATCCATGTGTACTTCTTCTCAAGCATGACAAGACAATAATGAGTCATATTTACATCAAACAAACTTGGCTCCATTACCCAAACCTTTGTGCTGTCAGACTTTCTTCAAGGGTTGACATCAATGACAACCAACCTTAATCAACACAACTCAACAATCTTCGATGAAATCCTATATAGCCAAAGATCCACAAATGATAAAGCAGGTTGTGGATAAAACAAGGGAGTTATACATTTTGAAGCTATCGCTTCTGAGAAGCATGAGGTAATTCCTTCATTCTCAAAAGGTGAAAGAAATGTTGCAAGTCAACCTTCTACACAAAGCAAGGAAACTTTCAAAAGAACAAACCAAGGAAGACATCAAAAATCCATCTTTACACCTCAAAGAAAATTCAGAAGAGAGACACCTTCAAGGTGGACACCAAAGCAAAGGTATGAAAATGTTTTTCATGGTCACTACTTTTCATGTAATGGATATGGTCACAAAGATTTGGATTGTAGACATTATGAAAAGAAATATGTTGAAAGGTTTCATAACAACCTAAGGTTTTGGAGATGCAATAAAGTGGGACACGTTGTTCATTTTCACACCATGAGATGCTACAATTGTAGTGGGTTTGGCCACAAATCCCATGATCAGTGGAACACAAGAAGACATTCCATGAGGAGTGTTTCATATAGCATGGGAAGAAGAACACATGAAGCTAGGAAGGAAGACAATGTTGAAAATATGGAAGCTCAGAGCTCAATTTCTGAGAAGCTAGGACACCTTTAGAAGTGGATGAGGAAGACTGAACAACCAAAACAAAATGGTAGCCATGAGGCAAGCTCAAGCTTGAAATTTTCTTAAGCATACACGAGCCCCTGTGGAAGAAGTCACGTACATACGTGAGGTGACCTATAGAAAGGTTGCGTACATACGTGAGGTGACCTATAGAAAGGTCGCGTACATATGTGAGTTGTCTGTGGAACAAACCACATACCTATGGTAAAATCCTTGGAAAAGAAGGCTATGTGGATGAGTTGTAGCATGGTTTGATGGTATAAATTTGTTTTGCGGGGTCTGACATAGTTTGTTGTAGGTTTTCATGATTATATTCTTGCATATATGTTTAATGTATGTATGGTGATAAAATTTGGTTGATTGTTGAAGCATATGCTTGATTCCTATCATGGATGCATGATACTAACTCTAGAGTATGGATTGAGGCATTTTTTCTACTAAGGAACAGTATTGGTTATGAAAGTGAAGTTATGACACATTTTCTATGAGATATATCATGTTAATGTGATGCTAGCTAGAGATAGCATTGATCCATTGAGGCACATTATTGATATATGTGTAGAGGTACTATTTTCTTATTAGTACTTGTTGTAGTGAATGGTGTTTGAGACATATCTATCATGATGCATGGTTGGTACATATGCGAGGTCCATTTATATATCTTATAATGTATTGTTAGAGACATATTTGTTGGATGTCTTTGGTGCATGCATTTGGCATGTGGTTGAGCTACATATTGGGACATGTATTTGATGAGGTGATGAGGTGATTATGGTGTACATCATTGATGAGTCATAGCTTGATCTATAGTTGATGCATGGTTGGTACATTGATTGATGCTTAATGGTTGAGATACATTTCTTGACACATGGTTGGCATATTGTTGGTACATTGATAGAGGCACTTATTGATGATCCTGATATATGTTTGGTTCACTTTTGGCACATATTATTGGCATATATACTTTAGTGATGAGATCTTATTGCATGGGGTTGATATACATGATTTATGTGCATGATTGGCACATGGTATGGAACAAAATGTACATGGTTGATGTTTCATTCATGATTCTTTATTCAATGTTGACATATATTTTTGCCTCGTGAAGTATGGTATGGCACGAGTCTGATTCATGGAAAGGTCCAAGGATTGTCATAGGAATAGCATATCATTCTTGAGCAGTTGATCTATGTTATGGTTGAGAAGTAGCATTTGTAGCAAAATCAGATTGCAACAACAACATATTGTTCATCTTGTAGAGAAGATAGGGGGATACATACCCACAGGGGGAGTTATTCTTCTTCCCATGATACCAAGAGGAGAGATTCATCAGATTCAGGATACAAATTTAGAGAGAGCGCATAGGCATGTTTTCAGGGGGAGCGATGGTCATAGGGGGGTCATGAGAGAAATTTCTTCAACATTGCATCAGAGTGATATCCCTTGTCCAAAGGGAGAGATATTATTCATAGGAATCTCAAAGACATCCAGACAGGAGGAGCAACCCCAAGAAGCATTTAGGGAGGGGGAGTTGCCCCAAGGAGAGAACTACCCTTCTCCATTGATGCCAAAGGGGGAGAGATAGTCACATTGATGTGATTGAGATTGCTATTGATGAAGAGCACTGTCATTTCTACATGTTACCATCAATGATTGGTGTTGCCATCAATGTTAAAGGGGGATATTGTTTTATTGTGTTGTCATTGATGTCAAAGGGTTAATGTATTGTCATAGTAACATCATTGATGTATTAATTGTTGGACTATGTTTTCATGGATGTAATTGATGTCTGAGGGATAATTTCATGAGGTGTCATGAGGTGTCATAGTGATGTATTGTCATGGATTGATGTATAGATGGGATGATGTAAAGTTTGGTCATTGTTTTCTTGTCATGGAGGATAGGAAGTACCAAATGGATGAACCTCAAATTGGTCCCCTTATGGTGAAATCCATCATGGGAAGACGCTTTGTGAAGTCCAAATGGTTAAGTGGTTGAGTCATCCTAGATGCGTGCTTAAGAAACCCAAGGATTGATTGTGGAATATTGTCACAAATATCCATGCATTCATAAGTGACACTATTCTATATGGATAGCGCTCGTCATGCCATTTCCATTGGTATGTGGAAAATAACATAACTCCTCACGGTTAGAGAGTTATGGCCTTGTGAAGTTGCAGAACCCTCATGTATTGTCTACAAGCCCCTAGAAGGTAAAATAGGTCAAATTATTCTAGAAGCTCCTAGACGATGTTAACAATCAAAGTGGTTAGTCATGGATTAAGTGATTGCAACAAGAAAACAATTAAAAATAAATTAGTTGCAACTAGATATGGAAAAGTTAAAAAGTAGCTATAAGTGGACAAGTGGTCAAAAGTGGGTTAGCCCCTAAAAGAAGGAAGTTGGTTAGAGTTGGTTAGATGAGGACGCTACTTGGAGAAATATAAATAAGAGAGCAAGGGTCTCTTATGTGTGTGAATTTATTGAGCATATTGAGGATCTATTCTAGTGGAATATTTATTGCAGGTGCTCGTGGACACATCAAAAGTTTTGTAAGTCTGAGGTTTTGATAGTGAAAGTTTCAGGGGTTCAGAAAACCCTATTTTTTTGAAGTAGTATGTCGACTACAGTGAGCCAAGACGCATACGTATGCGGGTTGTAGTGAGCTAGGGCACATACACACATGGGTTGAAGGAGATCAGGGCATGTACATATGGAGAGAGTCATGGAAGCTTGAGTAAGAGCTAGTGCCAGGTTCCTAAAGTCTGAAGCAAGTTCCAGATCAACATTATACATGTTCAAATTTTCCACAGAGGTTCTGGTATGGGTACATATTGTTTTGATATTTAGAATTTATCATGGTGTGGTGAATGCTTGAGGCACTCTTTGCATGGTTGTATTGATGTCTAAATATGGTAGGTGGTTGGTTGAGTAGTTCAGATATGTTTTGATTGATGAATATCCATAATCTGTGATGGTGTATGGTTGAGGAGCATGCATAGGTTGTTGGATGGAATAGATGTGTTTGCCATTGGTTATAGTACAGATTGGGTAGTGAAAGGTAAAGTGTAGTGACATATCAGAAGTGGATGTGACAGAGGAAGAGAGGGTTTGAAGTGCAAGAACGTTGAAGTTTCAGAAACCCTAGTTTCTAAAGGTGTACGCAGGTTGACAATGGGTCAGGACGTGTACTTACGTGTGTTATAGTATAAGCAGGTCGCGTACATATGCATGTTGTAATATAAACAAGTCGTGTACCTGTTGACATATTGGTATCTGTTTACAAGATGAGTCTTGTACTTGAAGATTGATTCCTCTTCTCAATTGGTACTGAGATTTGCAGGCTGAGTCTTGCATTCAGAGTTGGTTCTCTTGTAGAGTTTTTTCTCTATTCAGTTGATGTTGATAAACCCCAATGATTGTAGTCTATAATACAAAAGAAGCTTATACATATATCATGTGTTCCTTGTGTTCTTTATTGAGATGGTTTATTGATGATTCTTGTTGTTGAGATATGTTTACTAGTTAAAGTAATGAATAATGAGTAAATGGTGATTGCTAATTAATGTTTTTTGAAAAGAAGTGTGAAAAGATCCCTACATTGAAACACTCCCCCTCTTAGTGTGGTCGATGTGTCCAACATGAATGCACACTTCAAAGCTAGAAGTTGATTGGATTTGTATAGCCCTGTTGCGGCTCAAGAAGAAAAAGAAAAAAAGAGTACCAGTTGCATTGGCAGGGAGACATCCAATGAGTCTCATCAACGATCGGTAAGTTTGGTGTGGATTGACGAAGACTCGATGAAGGTGACGCAACATTGTGATAGACGTGAGTGATGCAACTTCAATTCTTGATTTCATCGGGTGACGGTAATTCTTGATTGTTATATTTACGCCGAAAGGCATACACCTATTGACAATGGGCACAATTAATGATCTTTTAACCTTATTTAACCTTAAACCCTAATCTGATGGCTACGCATTAAAGATGCTGGCATATTCTTAGTCGTCCTCCAAAATCAATGAGCTAGATTTGTTGCTCATAACTTCCTTGCATTTATGAAGACATCCGTTAACATGTTTACTTTTTTACATTTACCTAAGAATACTTAAAAAATTACTGTGAGCATATATAATTGACACGTTCAAATGATTAAGAATATAATTGAGTAACGATTCGGTTTGGAGGAACGATTCGGTTCGGAAGAATGATTAATATGTATGCATGCCAAAGACTTGACAAAGGAACAATATGCTTGCGTCTTTACTGTACAGGTTTGGAGGAACGATTCGATTTGATTCCTTGGATGCGCGTTTAATTTCTTTAATTATATAATTACCTGTTCATTCCTCATCGATGCGTTCTCATCCTATTTATGCCTAAGAGGGTTATCTTCCCTAGAAATAAATGTATCGATGCGTTCTCATCCTATTTATGCCTAAGAGGGTTATCTTCCCTAGAAATAAATGTAGAGCCACATAATTGGTTCATCGGAGCGTTCTCATCCTATTTGATCGTTGTGGAGCCACCATTCAGTTTGAAAATGAACCTCCGTTCTATGTATTGGAGTCAGTTGTTAAAGGAGTTTCGTGCGCGTTTATTTTGTAAATGAAAGCGTTTATTTTGTAAATGAAATAGACCAAAAAAATTAAAATTTATTTTGTAAATAAAATAGGATAAAAAAGAATTAAAATTTGTTTTATAAATGAAATAAACAAAAAAATTAAGGTTTGTTTTGTAAATAAAATAAGCAATAAAAGAATTAGTTAGAATTTGTTTGCAAATAAAATATGCAGTTGATCAGCCACAATTATGTCGCTGTGCTAGTCATTTATACTTTCGAATATCGATCGACCATGTAACTATAAAATGTTGGTTACTATGTCTTATGGAAATTTCAAATATTTATTTGATTTGAAGTTGGTACATTATTGATAATGCATCACAATTCTTAATTACGCGGAAGGTGTTCTTTTAAGGGTCAGTTCCGCTGGCTTTTTTATTTTTTGGGCGTCTGTTCAAAACCAGTAGAAAGCTAACACGTGTTATCTGTTCAAATCCACTTAAATGCCAGTACGTGTCATTTGACAATTATCTCTATCTTATCCTCAACCATCTGTCATCTGTCAAACATGTGTTATCTGTTCAAATCCACTTAAATGCCAGTACGTGTCATCTGACAATTATCTCTATCTTATCCTCAACCATCTGTCATCTGTCAAACATGTGCACCACATCTAAGACCTGTGGACTTGTGAAACTCATCACCGCCCTGCAAATTTCCTTGAGTTTTGCAACTCATGGCTCTCGAGGGTGGGACGACACCGGTATTTTTCATTTCTTTTCACTTCTCTTAGTTGGGGTTCGAACTCAGAACCTCGTGGACGGTCAAATTCTTGTTTTTTGGAAGAAGAAATGGTAGATTTGACTCACTTTGCTGAGGATTGAACTCTAAACTTCATGGACTGTTAGAATCTTGTTTGCTGTAGGAAAAAATGATGGATTCAGCTCGCAACACAATAACTATGGTTTGAGATACCGAGTGAGGCTCTAGTGGCTCTGTACAGGCAAGAAGCAAGAATGCGAGATGTTTTTTGGGTTTTCATGTGACCATGGGGTTTGTCGTTGTTTCGGATAGTCAGCGATGGTTTTCTTCTGGTTAGGATAAGACGTCGACCCCCAAGAGGTGGGGCTGGCCGGAATGGTCTCCCAAGACGCCTGCTCCTCTGCCCCCAATATATGGCAGGTTCAAGTCACCATATATGTCGAGCCATCTCTCTGGAATTGGGGAATTCTCGTTATGGCGTTCATGGAAGAGGTATGTCATTCATGAATACTTACCTTATATAATAACCATTCAAATAGCATGCACCCAGATTCCAAAGTGTGACAAATGAGTATTAGGATATAGAAAACTGGTGTTTGGTGCATTTGAGTATGAGAGGATTTAATTAGTATCCATCACTGAAATGGATATGGATATCCATGAATATCAATGTAGAAAATAGCGTTTCAAGGCCACCATTATTGGAGAAATTACAGGCACACAATCAAATTACCTGCATTGAGTTTAGTTGCTTGGCACTTGAAGCCCAGACTACATTTAAAGAGGGATGCCATAACAGGAGGCAACAACGATTGTAGTGTGTCTTAGTGGAGGCTCCACGGCAGATTTTTTTAGACAATAATGGCTAAAAGGTGGTCGTGTGCGGTGACTCCGAGATCTAGAAACGTTTCAGGGAGGTTGGATCTATTCTAGGGATTTCATCTGTATTTAAATGTAAAAGCGACCAAATAGATTGAGGATTTTCGGTCGTCGCAATGTTTTTAACAGATATATTCTGTTCGCATCGTTGTTTAATCTTGAAGGGCACGTATGTTTCCCCAGAAGTCATTATTCCGCGGGCTTTAAGCATTTGTTAATTTCCAATACAAAATCATTCAAAGAACCTCAACATCAAGTTCGATTCGACTAGACTTTAATTCACACAGCACAGCCACAAATTCGTGGCTGGTAAATGTCTAAGGACGGCTTCTGAACGGAGAAACTGTTCAAAGGTGGACGGAAGGAGTCGGCTGGAAGGAGGCAACGGAGAAACTGTTCAAAGGTGGACGGAAGGAGTCGGAAGGAGAGGTGGACGGAAGGAGTCGGAAGGAGTTGGCTGGAAGGAGGCAGTGGAAGGAGGCAGTGTGTCCAGAAAGTCAAAGGTGGACGGAAGGAGAAGGAGTCGGAAGGAGTTGGCTGGAAGGAGGCAGTGTGTCCAGAAAGTGCAGTGGAAGGAGGCAGTGTGTCCAGAAAGTCAAAGGTGGACGGAAGGAGAAGGAGTCGGAAGGAGTTGGCTCGAAGGAGGCAGTGTGTCCAGAAAGTGCATGGTGAAGGCCAAAGGTTTAGATTGGTCTAGAAAACGAAACCCTAATCACTCATATGTGGCAATCAGCTAGCCACGATAGCCACGATAGTAAATTTTAAATATGATTAAGTAAAAGTAAAAAAATAAACATATAAACTGATGTCTTTTCTTTATAATAGTGAGGAAGTTAGTGGTTGAAATCACAACCATTGATTTATTGGGACTACTAAGAATATTTCATCAATATTTAATCAATATTTAATCTTGTCCATACAAAACTGATTAAACACTAAAAACCTATTAAATGTGCCTATGGTCAATAGGTATTACATGAAATATCTTCCACAATTCCAAACTTTTCTCGCCTAAAAGTTCCAGATTTATTTATTTTGATAAATTAATCCATATAAACTTATTGAATAATCGATTTATTTATTTTTTTGTTGTCCATTTCCTCTTCAATAACAACCCACAACTGCGAAATAATTTACCATTCATCTCAGCCTCTACCACAAAGATTCTAACGCCTGGCTTCTAAATTCTTGTAGTTGCATATTGTTGTTACTCAAAACTCAAATTAAATCTTTTTAAATTCTACTCTATTTGATGACTCATTAGCAGCATTTACAATATACGAAGAGATGGAGAATTTCACGGATTACAATAGATTTCGTAAATTAATCAGGTCAGTATAAAATTTATATTATAAATTATTGATATTGCATGTCAAGCCAGAATAAGAATAACGGTTAAACTATTGCGGGAATCTGATGTATTTAACCCTAAATCAAATTTCTAAATCGAGTTGGTAGATGTAAGTAAATCAGATTTCTAAATCAACTTGGTAGATGTAAGTGGTGTTGACATTTAGTAATTGTTAAAAGTAAGATTAATTGAATAAGGAATTTAATTGAGTATGTGTAATAATTCTAATGAATTTATTTAAATTGTATAATTATATTTATGAAATAAAGGTTATTACTATACATTTAGAGGGTCGATTATTTTATTTGGAATAAGTTATTACATGAGTATTTATAAAACGGAGTGAAAATTCATTTTAGTTGTGCCAAATAATAAATCTCTCAATTACTCTTTTTTCTTTTTTTTACCCAAGACAAGGTTTCATTATTATAAAATGTTGGAAAATAAGGTAATTACATATAAAAGCATACTAGAAAAAGAAAAATAAAAACTTTTTATACAAAAGAAAACCCACCCTCTTTTTGCTTCTTCTTGAAACTTTCACATATAACTAGATATCAAATTCATTTTATTATATCATTATTCTTGTTCGAGAAAAAACAAAACCATCCAGTTGAGAAGAGACCCTGTTCTAGTCGAGTGTCACGATGCTAGTCGTTGACCCTCTCCTTTTTCCAAGATGGCCAATTCCTATATGTTCATTAAATAATACAAGGGTTACACTTACACCTACCCTTGGCTTGTTATTAGGGGAACATGGCTAGGAAAATTATTTAACTGATTTTGGAAAAAAAAAATAATGAATTTTCCATTAAGTTGGTAAATTATAAATATTTTCTGACATTCATATTTATAGAAGAAAAAGAAAAATAATCTTCTTGAAACTTTCAGATATGAAATTTATTTTATTATATCATTATTCTTGTTCGAGAAAAAACAAAACCATCCAGTTGAGAAGAGACCCTGTTCTAGTCGAGTGTCACGATGCTAGTTGTTGACCCTCTCCTTTTTCCAAGATGGCCAATTCATAGAAAATTATTTAACTGATTTTGGAGAAAAAAAATAATGAATTTTCCATTAAGTTGGTAAATTATAAATATTTTCTGACATTCATATTTATAGAAAAAAAAGAAAAATAAGAGTTTGTGCAAATATTGACATTCATATATATATATATATATATATATATATATATATATATATATATATATATATATATATGAGTTTTTTCTATATTTATAAAAAAAAATATGAGTTTTTGCTAATCACTTCATTTTTGGGAAAATGTTTACTTCCTTGTTAACTTGAACTCCAAAGGTATTGTTACTTAAATCTCAAAAATGATACTTCTATATCCCATACTTAGAAGTCAAAAATGGTGTAAGTTGGATTCCATAATTGTGTCATCTCAAACATAAATGGTTGCTATTATGGAGCTTTGGATAATCTTATGTGAAATTTGTAATAATTGATGTAGTAATTGATTATTTTTTTAAGATTAAAATATTTTTTTAAAGATTAAAATGTTGTAAATGTTTAGCAATTTATCCATATTTAACTTTTATAAAAATTATTTGTGTGAGAGAGGAGGGTTTGTTGATCAATACAAGGTCTACGATTGGACCTAATCAGCTATCTACTCATCCGGTCATAACCAACATGTCCAACATGTCATGTTCTATGTTGTTCTCACATGATGATTGTGGTAGGGTTGCTTCCCTTCTAGATTCGAGCTTCAGTAAGTACATGGGAGAAATTGTTCTCACAGGATGATTGTGGGAAGTGTTGCTTCATTTCTTGATTCAAACTTTAGCAATTGGTGATATGAATTGTTTTATTCTTGTGTTTTTCTACATTTTCTTAGATAATGCTTATCAATGTTATGATGTTAAACAATCCATGTTGCTAAATTGTTGGCTTCATTAAATGTATCCATGTTTTATGGTTAATCGTATTAGAACAACTAACAGTTTTGGGTTATATTTGTAAGGTTAAATGTCTTCTCTTTATATGAAGGTTTGTGTTGTTTTAAGATTTCAAACTTTCAAGTGAAATTGTTGTATGTAAATAAAAACGTCATGACAATGTACACAAATATTGCAATATAGAATATTTTTGGTTGTCATAAATAATTTCCAATTTTTATTGTTGTTATGTTTTCACGATAGACATAATTAAGTAATCATGTTATACCATTAATGGAAGGTCTTATGGTACTTAAGTGGAAATGATTTTTAAAAGCTATTTTTGTTATAGTTTTTCTATGCCAAACTAGTACCTATATGTAGATGGTTTTAATGTTTTTGAAATTAGTGCATTTTTAGTTCACTTCATGCTTGAACGAGTTTGTTTTCAACCATTGATTCCCCTGGATGACTTATGCCAATTAGTTTGATTGAGACGTAAACAGTCATCCCAAAAATACAGTGGCATCTCCCTATGAATGCCTTTAAAATTTACTTGAAATCAAAGACATAGGTTCTGTCACCTTAGCTTTTAGACTTTTGTTTCCCATATGGATGTAAGACCAATTAGTGTGATTTGGACTTAAACACTCATCCCCAAAATACATGGCATCTCCTTATGAATGCCTTTAAAATTTACTTGAAATCAAAGACATAGGTTCTATCACCTTAGCTTTTAGACTTTTGTTTCCAATATGGATGTAAGGCCAATTAATGTGATTTGGACGTAAACACTCATCCCAAAAATACATGGCATCTCCCAATGAATGCCTTTAAAATTTACTTGAAATCAAAGACATAGGTTCTATCACCTTATCTTTTAGACTTTTGTTTCCAATATGAATGTAAGGCTATGGGTAATATTTCATAATATCTCTCTCACAAAGCAAAGTCAGCAAAAATTGTATGGAAATAATCATCTTAAAATTTGTTGTGGAGTGTGTGAAAAGATTCTTTATTTGCTAAAGCTCACAAACATGTATACAAAGTTGCTACTTTAGATTGGCATGGAGAGAGCATGTTTGGAGGTTTACAAGCACTAAATATGTAGTAATCCATTCTTCAATATAGTGGTAGAAACAATTTGAGCCTCAAAGATTTGCAAAAGAAATGCATTTGACACCATTATTTCTTTCTTCACAATTTGCATATTTAACTGATTTTTTGTTGGAAGGAAAATGGGTGTTCTAAGAGGCTTTTGTTATGGGCAGGTTTGGACACATTCTTCTCAACTTTGTGTAGTGTCGACTACATGTTATAAGTGGTTGAAATTAGATATCTCTAAAACTCTTACTACATTCTTGAAATGGTTTTATTTATTTTGGAAATTATGTTCTTGAAATTATCATTTTGTACATCTCTACCATGGTTCAATTTTTTTATTATGATTCTTATTATATTTTGGCAATTATGTTGTTGAAATTATAACTATATTTTTCAAATGGTTTTATTTGTTTTGGAAATTGTGTTGTTGAAATTATTGTTTTCTACATCTCCACCATGGTTCAATTTGTTTATTATGATTCTTATTATATTTTAGAAATTATGTTGTTGAAATTATTGTTTTGTACATCTCCACCATAGATCAATTTGTTTATTATGATTTTTATTAATTATTTTTTTATTGTTCAGTTATATAATTAATAATATAAAGTGGAGCATATTTTAATTGAGCATAAAAAAAGTCTAAGTATGAACAAATGAAAGTTGTCATAGCTATCATCACTCACACTCCTAATTTGCAAATGCATTAAATTTATTGTTATAAGAATGATGAGATAAAAAGGTTAGGGTATTATGGTTATTTCTTACATTTCAAAACCCTTAAGTTTTATGGGAAAATATTTTTTGTAACATGCCTTGTTTCTTCTATTATAATGTTCATGAACCATTTTACTGTACATCATTTGTAGGCTTATAAAATTACAAGATGCAACTTTTGTGGGCTAGTATTGTCATGCCTTTTTGATGGAATACATTTGAGGAGTAACTATTTATTTTTATGCATTTGTCATGTCTTTTTTATGGAACACATTTGAGCAGTAACAATTTATTTTTATGCATTGTTTGTGAGCCTCTAGAATTATAATATGCATTGTTTTGATGGAACACATTTCAAGAGTAATTATTTATTTTATGCATTGTTTGTGAGCCTCTAGAATTATCATATGCATCTATTTTTATGCATTGTTTGTGAGCCTCTAGAATTATCATATGCATCTATTTTTATGCATTGTTTGGGAGCCTATAAAATTATAATATGCATCTTGTGTGGCTCTTTTAGGAAAATCAATCTTCCATGTCTTTTGTGTTGCATGTATAAGTTATAATAAGCACCTAGCACATGTAATTATGGGAAATATCTATTTTAATTTTTATGCAATGTGACCTATCAATTTCATATGACTTAATATTTTCCATCTCTAATTGAGTTGTATCAATAATTGATAACAATATCCAAAGATTAAACAATGACTTTCAATTCCCTCCTAATGCATTAGTTATCTAGAGAAACCCTTTATATATCACCACCTCTTATTTTGATCCACATACAAATAAATAAGAAATACATAAAATCTGTTAAAGAATTTCTCTACTTCTACTAGTTATTCATGGACTATCCAAAAAACCACACCTCCTCTTTTTAGAAAATATAACCACTCACATTCACTTTGCATACCCTTCCCTTTCCCTAGGCATATTATAGTTTAGGCATATTATAGTTTAATATATGAATGAATTTTGTGTGATACTCTACCATTGACTTACTTATCGACTTAATATTGTTTCTTTTGGTTAGTGATAAATAAATTTTGCACAGACAAACCCTAGTTCTATCGCGCAGATAGAAGCCTTATAATCGCGTCCTGGTTAGTAGGTCGAATCTTAGTCCTTCAATTATCTTAACCATTAGAAAACTCTCTGCTCTACTAATCCAGTTGTGTGGGTGGCGTTATCTATATAAAGATTCAATTTTTTATTAATATCAGAGACAATTATATCCTGAAAATTTCTTCGTCGATCTCATAGATCTCTCTCCGGGTTTATTCAGGTATTAATCGATAAAATCAGCAGAGGTCCATTCTACTAAAATTTTAAAATTTTGATTGTATTTTTATATTGATTAACCATATCTTTTGACGTCAATTATTAGGCACTTTGAAAAACCATCTTGCGTAAACAATAATTATTGTTTTTTATACTATATTGAAATTTAGATCTAGCACTGTAAATTCGAGATTACAGAGTTAAATCTAAGATATATTAAATTTATTAAACTCTAAGATCAACCTTATACTTAGTGATAGCTTATAATATCCAAATTTTAATTAAGCCCATCGTAAAGTGAAATGTTAGTTCCAACGCAGTAAATTCTGAATGGACGAGCGTAAACTCCGGATAGTTTAACTATGGAATGACATTGTAATAATTAATTAGCACAGCTGCTAACTCGCGGCTGAGAACGCGGAAAGGTATCGGTTGAGAACGCTTGTCATAAAATCTCTGTGGTAATTTGTAATTCGTTTGTGGTAATATGAAACGTTTGGTTGTACGGTTTAATCTTACTTAATTATTTAAACGTGGCAATTACATATCTTTACAGTAATTTTTTAATGTGATTAGGTAAATGTTAAAAAGTAAACATGTTAACGGATGCTTTGATAAATGCAAGAAAGTTATGAACAATAAATCTGACCCATTGATTTTTAATGTGATTAGGGTTTAAGGTTAAATCAGGTTAAAAGATCATCTTCAATGCATAGCCATAGATTAGGGTTTAAGGTTAAATAAGGTTAAAAGATCATTAATTGTGCCCATTATCAATAGGTGTACGCCTTTCGGGGTAATAAACAATTTCGGTTGTTCAAAGGTAATGTTGTATTTCGATTTTTAACAGATTGAATAAATAAATTACTTTATTCTTTCAATGTCTGATCATAACAAAGTTAATGATAAGTGAATCAGTAGTTCATTTTTTCAGTAAACTACTTTTTTTTTTTTTTCCTTTTCTTTTTTTCAAGATTCGAAATTGTAACCTCTTTTCGTACCCAAAAAGTATGTCCACGTCTTACCACTTGAGCTAACTCATGAAAAGCATTGTTAGTTATTAATTGTTAGTTATTAACTTGTGCTTTGAGCTAACTCATGAAAAGCATTGTTACTTATTAACTTGTGCTTTGTTAAGTCGAAAGATGTATATCTATTAGAGATGAGCACAATTAATCACCTTTTAATCTAAAATTCTAATATGATGGCTAACAATTGAAAATGCTCGAATATTCTTAGTCGTCCTCCCAAATCAATGAATGTGATTTACTCTTCATAACTTCCTTGTATTTTTGAATGCATCATTAACCTGTTTACTTTTTAACATTTACCTAATCATATTAAGAAATTACTGTACCACTCTATGATTGCCACATTTAACTGATTAACCTTTGGAATTACCACATTTAAGATTAACTTTTGGATTTCCTCAGCTCTATGTGCATTTCAGCTATCCGTACTTTTCAATTCACCAGAATGTTGTCCGTCCACATAACTTTTGGCGTTTTACAATTGTACTAGTCATTAGTATAATTTATCAAGTAAAAGAAATTTATATGATAAGATTCGTAGTTGAAAATTATATTTATTTAATTCTTGCAATGTTTTTAAATTATAATGATTTACTTAATTATAACACGTGTAAAATTCTACCTCCAATTTAAAATATGGTGGTTACATTATAGCTCTTAAGATAAAATATTATATAATATGAATTTGGTAGAATCTACGAGTTGTACATTTTTTCTTTCATCCAATTAAGTGAGTGAAGGAACTTAAGTCCGCTAGCTATGTATACAACATTAATAACCAAAACATTTTATATAAGCAGTATGGAGTTATATTAGTTGACATTTTAAAATAAATAAGGTAGTTTAAATGTTCTACGAAATGGTTTTTTTTTGGGGATATTTTTTGAGGATTTTTGGTCGAAATCTGGTAAGAAATTGTTAGATCCTCAAATTTGCATGAGTAGAATTTGAGTGCCCCTAGAGTTTTTCAGCATGTTAAATCCATTTCTACATTCATAAATGGATTTTAATCAATAAAAAATAGTGATTTAATGCCGATTTATATCATCAGATTCTGATAAAAAAATCATTTCGTAGAATAGTTAAACAATACCCTTTATATTAATATTTGGAAAGGGTAGGTCAGATTCATACTTTAATATATGATATTTATTTATAATCTCCCCTAAAGTAGATTGTTATCTCATTAGATAATGGTTACATTTTAGTGATGGTTAAAATGGTTAGTCAATCAAACATATATTACTTATATAATGGTTGGGGGTTATATGGATTTATATTATTGGATCTCGATAAAGGAGACTGTATTGGAAAGGTTGAGATTGGCTTTTAGGAAACTGTTAGTTAAGCTTTCCCTTCTACAATAACCCATTGATGTTGTTATTAGCATACATTCATTCTCTTAAGGTATGTAATATTGCAAAAAGAAATCAATTCTTATCTTAAATTGTGGGATAAAAATGTTACTATAATATGATGTGTAATAAATTGCGAAGGAATGTTGAATTTCTAGTTCTCGTGATAGTTGTATACCATCTAATCAAAATCGTAGTTGATACATTTACTAATATCAATTTACATGTTGAATGTTATTTGGAATTACCATGAATGTTAAATGGCGATCAATGCTTAGCATTCATATATTATATTGTCAAATATCTTATGTAAGTCTATTGAAAATAAATTGATGATGAAATACTAATCACGCAACTTAGGGAAACTATTGGATTAGTTTCTTCTACAAACAAGTTCATTTTTGTTTAAATAAATTACTTCATAATAGTTAGAAAGGGAATGATTTATGAGTAGATATCTTCAAGTCTTCAAAACGATTGCCAATCCTGAGACTTTTAACGGTCATAATCAATCGAAAGAATCTTGGACCAAGAGCGTCGATTATGTTTCTTGAACATCCTAACCGTATAGGTGTAGGTTGTTGGGCGGTTCAATAGTGTTTATTTTCATCGTGTTAAGTGACTTATGATATTGGACTTGCTTGATGTTGTCAATTAAAATCTACATATGTTATTCTAGTATCAATGAAAATTTCTATGCCATTGTATAGACTTTACATTATTGTTTCACTGTAGAAATTTTGTAAGGTTGAATGTGATTATATTAATTTAGTATATTATTCTTGTCCCAATTGGAGTATCTTAGTAACGTAACAAAAAATATATATATGGAATTTTTCATAGATGTGTTACACATCTGAACCTTCTAAGGGTATGTATGTTGAATACATGATTCTTCTTCTATATTGACGTCAGGAAGAATATGCTATACATTCATAGTTTTAGGGAAATTAACGATGTGTGTGTCTATGTTGTAGTGACATTCTCCTTTGCCTGTGCGTCGTCGTGTGAACTGTGACTTCCCCCAGGACCTGCAATATACCATATCGAAATTATATGCATTTGTATGTTGGATCACAACAAGGGAGATTCATATGGTTAGCATTCCATGGTGGCATCAAGAGATAGTTAAGATTGTTTGTATGTTTGAGAAGGAACTACCCATGAGTTTTATGGACTTGCAAGTCCATCTCCTAATTCACCTACCTAATGAGGTTGAATTAGTTGGGGTGCTCTCATGTCGTTGGATGTTCTTCTTAGAAAGGTACATCAAAAAATTGAAGGGGTGTGTTCAACACAAGGAAAAATTAGAGGGCTCTATGGCAGAGGGGTACATAGTAGACAAGTTGTTCTATTATGACAATGAGTACATCAAGAAAATTGACAACAAAGAAGGGAAATTCATTTGGGATGACTATCAAGATGAGTACAAAAGGGAAGGGGAGCTACTCCAAACGAATGGAAAGACGCTTGATAAAGAGTAAGTTGGTTATATTTTTTCAACTTAGTACAGAGGAATTATTTACATTGAAGTTGATAATAAATATTTCATCCCATGCTATATTTGTTTTGAATTCTTTTATACATCAACGAATTTAGAAATTTTGATGCCATCAACAAATTTGTTCTTTAATTTGATAATATATATTTGATCTCATGTTATTCATTTTGAATTTTTGTATACATCAGCGAATTTTGAAATGGATGCCATCAATTAATTAATTATTCACAACACAGAGGCAATGCGACCATGGGTCACATTATATGAAGAGAAAAGAAGGAAATGGGACAGCGACAGGAAAGCATTCAAACAGTTGAATGGTAGAGGCATGCATTATCCTGATCATTTAAAATAAAATATGTCAAAAATACATCCCAACAGTTGGGTGGATGGCCAAATACAAGAGAAATATGAGGTGTTCAGTTGTAACCCGCGTGGAGAATATCTTAATGCACTAAACATAGGGATCGGATGTAGAAACTTTGTAATAGCCTCTTTGAGTACCACATTCTATTTATAATATTTCTCATTTGAATTGTAACACGTATTATGTCTTTATTAATGCTTCGGTTATTAGAGATATGACACTGTCCTTTGTTCGCATTTTTACAGGTGCATTTCTTCCCATCTATGTGGTAATATGAACATCATTTCCGCACTGAGTATGTTGATGAAGGCCACATCACACAATACTGTGAAGTGGAGGTATAGTTCGATCAATCTAGTCATGCTAGCCACCGTGATGAAAACCTGATAAAGGGGAAGTTAGGCTACATTGGAAAGATAAAAGAGATCATGCAAGTGGACTTCTCATCGTTGCAATGTGTTATTTTTTTTGCAAGTGGTGGGATACCTACGACTGGAGAAATGTAAAGGAAGATCGTGATAGTGGGCTAATATGTGTTAACTCTAAAAAAAATTGTGTTGAAAGTAAGGAGCCTTATGTTTTCCCAAAACATTGCAACCAAGTATTTTTTTACCTAGATTTGTTGGATGGGGATTGGTTGTTCGTACTAAGACATGATCTGAGATCTAAAAATCTTTTTGAGAACAACATTGTTGCAATGCCAAGCGAGGAAGATAATTAGGGTGATAGCAACGAAGACTGATTTGTAAATGATTTGCTTGGACATTTATATTGTGGGTGTGTCATTTTATTATGGTTATCCATAATGGACATTTATGTTTTATTTTTCCTACCTTTTATAATTATGTTGAATATGAAAAGTTAACAGCCATTTACAACCACCATATTGAAAATACACTAAATAGACATACAAGCATAAGATGTGGTTTTGATATATTTTCATTGTTACATTTATTGTTTATTATAGCATATCTATGTTGTATTGTATTAAAAAATGTTTATGTTAACCTTTGAATTACTAAGCATTAATTGAGATATCACAAAGTTGGTGGCGTACAATAGTAAAGATTTATTTTAAATTATGTTTTATTTAACAAAAATGAAGATATTAAAAAATATTCAAACCACAAACAAACAAAAAATTGTTTGAGAAGATCAAAATTCAAATAAATATATATTTACTTTGATGGAACTTCTAAGGACAATTCTAACAAAATAACTTTGTGCAACATCTACACTACTTATGGTGTTGGCATTACCAACTTTGATGGTATTCCCCACCTTAACTAGTGGAACTATCATGGCCTTCAAATACTCTTCTCCATCATTTAGTTTTATAATCATATAAACTTATATTAATGAATTATTTATGCATTCTCCTTGAAATAAGTGTCAATATAGGAAGCGCATGGAAATTCTAAAAGATTCTTTTTCTAGAGACTAGTCATAATTAAGGAAAATTTTAATGATCCATATTTATCTCAAAATATAGAAACCTTTGTAAATTTTACTAATTCTTAAAATACTAATTATAAAATGTTGGGTGATATTAATTTTTAATAAAAGATACATAAAGTCTAAATTAGAGTAAAACATTGTGAAACACTTTCATTGAAAGTGTATAGATCAAAATGTATTATTAATCTCTATATTTATTATTTAAAATTTAATTGAATAAATTTCATATATTATAATAGTTGGATAATTAATAATTTTTTTGGAAAAAATAAATATATAAAATTTGTTTTGTAAATAAAAGTTTGTATTACCTTAAAAAAATTTCAAAACAGTATACACATCAAAACTTCCCACCTGTCCTATCTTACAAATGGAAACCATGCTAAGTGGCACTCTATCAAATGTATGTTTCAGTTTGATACAAGGTGAATCTCCCATACTTCTTAACAATCTATCTACAGTCATGGCTATTCTAAACATAAAACAAAATAACATAAAAGGAATTTAAACTTTAGGTGAACCCGAATTGCCATCATCCTCGATTGGTCGTAGAGTGAACACGAAGGGTTGGTAGCATGTTGGGCACCTGCTATTGGTTGACTCGCTTGACAGGGCATCGAACAAAACATCTAGGCATCGAGAAAGGGTCGTTTGATAGTGAAGTTTATCTTTGGCATATCATCGCATATCAAAGATTAATTGCAGATGATCCTGAGAGAGGCACCATGTTTTGAGCGATGTTGGAACAGAAGTTTCATGTTGTGGAGAGTCACCTTTAGGTTGAGCCACATCTTCCTGTTGAACTTCAGTGGGAAGTTCTTCCTCAATAGGGAAGCCACCTATGTTTGTTGCCAAATCATCTTCCTGTTGAACTTTGGTGGGAAGTTCTTCCTTAATAGGGCATCCACCTAGGTTTATTTCCAATTCGTCTACTAGGGGAGGGTGACCGGAAGTAAGGGGTGGCTCCAAAATGTTTGAAGCAGAAGAGAGGAGGAAGTCTATGGGTGCAAGAGGAGGGTCGTCGGGGATTTCTTCCTCCACAATCGCCATGGGCTAGTCTTCTTTCACTCAATTCTGGGTGGAGCTTTGTGAAAACTTTTGAGGGGGTCCAGTAGGGTGACCTTGAGATGCGAGGGGCATAATTGTTTTGGATGGAGGTCTAGGACAGTGATGGCAAGAAGAAAAAATATAATAGGTCATCCCTATATTGGGTTTTCCCCTTTCTCTAGGCATTAGGAAGGTTGGGGCGAATAAAGAAAACGGGAGGGGAGAGGACACATAGAGGATGAAGAATTTGAACGGGAGAGAGACCCTTGAGACTAAATACAAAAAATAACCAGAACAGTGAAACAAATATCGGTGCTTACCTTCATGTTTATCGTCTCCTCGATATGTAAATGCTCCATTAAAACTGAGTTGACAATATGTTGGTGAATCGTACTAGGCTTGGCCTGGTCTAGCTCATGCTTTGAGGGCACCATTAATTCAAGCTTCCCACATAGGTGCACCAACATCCCCTTCACTTCCATGAAGTTCATGCGAAATGGACGGAGGGGGGGTAGTGGATGGGGATATTAAATCCCGAATGTGCATGGTTGCTAGTTGTCACCCATCCGGGGTGGAAAAAAGAAATATTAATAAAATATAATAATTGTGATTTTAGTAAACAATTATATTATAACTTTGTCTTGTAATATTTGAATAATAAAATTTTAAAAATTAGCATTATTATTACATCATCATCATTATTGTTAGTGAATAATTATATTATAATGTTAAAATATTCAAATCACAATCATTTCACTCGTCATACTTAAGTATTTGTGTTTCTAAACACGTTTAATTAATAATCAACATATTGTATCGTGTTGGACAACAAACAATTCACCTTGAACAATAGTTAAACATTATATGACATTAATGGTTATAACTTTTTGCAATCACAATCCAAATTAAACGCTTTCATAAAATTAAATTAAACATTATATGAAAACTGTAAATTTAAACAAGTGATACATATCAAATTTCACTTAAAAACAGATAAATCATTAACAATGTTTGTCATTAGCATACTCATATTACATTTTATAAATCAAACACAAAAAAACAACCACAACATTATATGGCAAACATAATGTACATGAGAGATATACATATGAATATACATGTCAAACATACATCTCCATAACATCTGCAATAAACATGTCATATATAGATCTCCGGTCAAATATAAAACAATCAATATAAATTTCAATCAATAATACTACTAGCTAGGTCCACCACCAAAGACAGGTGCATCATTGTCTCTGTTGCCAAAGGTAGAGCCTCTATCAAGAATAGTTATCTCATAAATAAATGTCAATAAAAGTGCACTATCAAGTGTCTCTATAGAAATATTTTGAATATGTGGCGCAACAGTACCTGATGTGATCATAGTGTCCAAAGAATCAAAATCTTATGACACATGTGGAGGAAGAGGGGGAGGAGGGGGATTGGTGGATGATGATACATGTGGACTAGGAGAAATACAATGATCGGTGGATGGTGACACAAGTTGAGGAGGAGAGGGTGGAGGAGGATCAGATATGGATATAGGTCAGACACATGTGGAGGAGAAATAGGAAGAGGAGGAGGAGGAGAATCGATAGATGTTGCAGCTGACTCATGTGGAGGAGAATCAGAAGGAGGAGGAGGACCATGTGGTGGAGTAGAGGATGTTGATGGCTCTATTGATGAGCTAGATGTAGTGGGATCATGAGCACCACCCCTCAACATATAGATGAGGTTGACGGCACCAACAATGTGACGAATCAACATTGTCATGTCAGGAGGCAAATTCCTCCATGTAGTAGAGAGATCATCTACCTATAATGTGCCTCTAGGGGGTTAGAGTACCACTTCATGACTAGTCATGACATGGCATAGGTCACCCTCCACCTCTAGTTGAACTCTCATATCTGTCCTACATGGAATGTGGGGTATCTATACTACTGGAGGTTGGTTCTTTGCCTCCTCCATCACCTCATCCTTATGTTGGAGAGGTGCATCCCTAGTATATGTACCAATATCTGAAAATTAATAAATAACATTAATAATAAGATAATTGAAACAAAATGTTACAATAAATTATATGTGCATTAAATAAGACATAAAAATATGCAAACAGATTGATCAAAACATAACGATAATATTACCTCTCTCATATGTTGGCTCCTCTATTATAAATTGGATGTTTGGAAATGCTCTCCAATATATCATCGCATATGGGTACTCTACAATGTCTAGGACAGGATCGTCCTCGCTAGACAATAAATCAAATATTGTCTTTCCCACCGAATTAATGGTAATCTCGGATTGGCCCCTCTTGGGCATTAACTACCCCCAGATGTGCATACACACATCAAACATGGGCCTAGCAAGAAAGCAGGGTACCTCTAGCCGAGTGGCATGAACCCTCTCAAAAAATAGTGTATACAACTCGTCCCAGACAAAACAATGTGATTGTGATCTAATGCACAACAAAACTATCTCAAAAACAATATGCCCACCTAATCATTCAGGACTCCTACAATAAATTATCTACATAATACAACATAGAGAAACTAATGCACTACCCATCAGAGCTATATTGTGACAGTGATGAGAGCATATGACATAGGAACCTAACGTTATATATCGAAAATGAACCTATCTACAGCTAACCACCACGAACCTGGAACTATGAATACAAAATAATATGTAGACTGATATATCTCTGCACATATTCCAATTGGGTCTCTCCTAGAACACCTGGTGGCAGCACAGGGAAATGGGGCAAATACATCCCCCTCCTAGACAACCTAGTGATGAAATAAACATCCTCCTCCATGGGATGATACCACAGATCAGGACCAACCTTGAACCCATGTTTTCATTATCCCAGTGACGGATCAACTGTTGTAACAATGAAGAGTTCCCCCTAAGGGATGTACAATCCCGATAAAACCTCAGGAGGCCAATATCCATAAAAATGTCATGTGTCTGTTGTAAAAGAGGGTGAAGGAAAAACTCCCTATTGTAGATTATAACTTTATACAATTAACTATTATAGAGAGATTCTTAATAAAAATAGAAAATATACAATGTCACACACACACACACACATTACATAGGGATTTTACCCTGGAAAACCAACAACATGTTTAGAGCCACACCTCTAATATTTTATTCATCATATATTCATTATTTACAATACAATACATATATAATATCTTGTGGCATCCAAAACCCCTATTCCATTGACCTGAATTAGTCAACAACTCTAATTCCTTAACCATAATCAGAAAATCATTGACGAACACCATGCATCGAAAAATGGATGCAAAAAATGTCAAAAGAAAAATCGAGAGCGTTGCCCCTAAACCCCTAGCCTCCCACTCACACACAAATGTGTGTGTCTCGACCTGTCATTGCTCTGCCTCGCCCTCCGCTCATTATCTTCATCTCTAATTCACATACAAATATTGTTAGGCATGTATATATAGATAAAATAAATTCAAATTATAAAACATATACATATAAATAATTTATATTTTTAAAAGTCCAAAATTAAATTTGTTTTGCAACAAAATCTTTAAAATCAATCGGTGCACCTCCAACAGAACATACAACCCAAGGACGATGCACTATCTAAAAACAACAACACCTCTAAATGGTGCATCCCATAGGATGATCTACACCGAATCAGTGCTTTTAACCACGTTAGTTCATTGATTTTAACAACACCAGTTTGTTTTGTTAACAAAGACACGTCACAATGCTAAAATCCATAATTCCCTTTGTTAAACCAAAAGCACCAGTGCACCAAGCCTACCAGAGAACCGACGTTTTGTCTATCGATATGTTGTATTACTAACACATCGCTAATGGGCCTTACGGAAGATTAATCATGCTATTTTCTTTTCAAAACATGTCGCGGTGAGCATGTTTAACATTTATGTACCGATACACGACGTCTATTTACACACCGCCACGAATTGCAGTAGTGTGCCTACTAAGTTGCACCGCTCTAATTGGTTATTCATAATTCACCCCAGTGTCGTTATATTTATGACATTGGCGTCTTTGTTGGACTGATGGGCACTGCTAAGATAAACTTCATTATCACAACTGAAGCAGTGCGATGTGTTACTATTAATGCACCAGTACCACTATGATAGTGGAGCACCGATGTCTTGTACCATGATGCATTGTAAAGGATAGATCATCGGGAACGTTTTGATTTTGACCTTGTACAATATTTTACTGCAAATAGATTTTCAATAAAAGAACACAAAAGATACAATGATAAATACACACATTACACAAAGATCTTTCCCCTGGGAACCCAAACTGGGAAAACCAACATATTATATATTCATTCACATCATACATTGTTTACAATACAATATACATATAGGAGCCAACAACATCCAAAACCCTAGTCCAATGACCTGGATTAGTCAACAACCCTAATTCCTTAACCGGAAATAGAAAACCATCGGCGAAAAACCATGTGCCCAAAAACCACCCATAAATGGACACAAAAATCGAGGACTACCCAAAAATGGACACAACTTCTAGTCGTTCAAAGTATATAAAACATATCCAACATTATCCCACTCGTTGTTTTCTTTGCATATAGGGGGTTACAAGGTTACATAGTCAACAATCCAGGGCAGTGATTCCCATAGATCCTCTACACCAAGAGAACTTCTCAGTGCTCATAGATTTTGTTAATGAATCTGCAACATTCTTCAAAGTGTCCACCTTCATCAACAACTCCTTCGTTTCTTCAACCATGTCTCTCACAAAGTGATATTGAACATCAATATTCTTTTTCTTTGAATGATAAGTCAGATTCTTCACTAGAAAAATTGCACTCTGATTCTCACAATCTATCCTTACAACTTGTTGTACCAACCCAATACCTAAACATAATCTTTTTAAACATACTTATTCCTTCCTTGCATGAGTGGTTTCCATGTATTCATCTTTTGTAGTTGAAAGTGTCACTACAGACTATCTATTTCTCATCCAACTAATTTCTCCTCCAAACAAGTTAAACACATGCCCGCTTGTAGATCTCCTACGATCCAGATCTCCATCCCAATCTGCATCCACAAAGACATGTATTTCCAACACTATGTCCAATCCTACTCTTCCTTGGTAGAACAATCCATAGCTAGCAGTACCATGCAAATACTTGAAAACCATGTTTATTGTTGTCCAATGCTCCTTCCTTGGTTTTGACATATACCTCCTCAAAAATCCCACTGCATGTGCAATGCTCGGTCTAGTACATACCATTGCATACATCAAGCTGCCAACCGCACTCACATATGGAACACGAGACATGTCCTCCTCCTCTTCCTGTGTCTTGGGACACTGATCCGCAAATAAATTTACACTTATAGTAATAGGGAACCTAACTAGTTTACATTCCTACATATTAAGCCTCTGTAATATTGTCTCGACATATTTTCTCTGATTTAACTAGAGTTTCTTGTTTTTCTGATCTCTTTTAATTTCCATGCCCAAAATGAAATTTGCAGCACCAAGATCCTTCATGTCAAATTTAGAGGACAACTGATTTTTCACATCCTGGATAATCTCCTTGTTGTTTCCTATCAACAACATGTCATCCACATACAAGACCAAATAAATCAAGTGATCAACAATTAATTTAAAATACACAAAGTGATCCTATTTACTTCTTGTGAATCCAAGTCCCAACATACAAGTATCATTTTTTTTATACCACATCCTTAGTGATTGTTTTAAACCATATAGGGACTTTTTCAACTTGCAAACCAACTCCTTCTTTCTCTTCACATCAAATCCTTTTGTCTTCTTCATGTAGATTTATTCTTCCATATCCCAATGTAGGAATGTTTTCTTCACATCGATCTATTCTACCTCAAAACCAAATGCAACAACAATAGATAATAGAAATCTGATAGAAGTTAACTTGGCAACAGGAGAAAAAATCTCACCATAATCAATTCCCTCAACTTGGGAATAACCCTTTGCTACTAACCAAGCTTTGTATTTCTCCACTTTTCCTTCTGCATTCAAATTCTTTTTAAATACCCATTTGTTTCCAATGGTATTTCTTCCAATCGACAAATCCACTAGATCCCAAGCCTCATTTTTATCCAAGGTTGTCATTTCTTTAACCATGGCCTTTTTCCAGATTTTTCCATTCTCTGACTCCACTACCTCCCTAACAGTTCTAGGATTATCATTAATAATAGAAAAAACAAAATTTGAACGGAAATCAGATGGAGTATACATTTATGGTGTCCTTTTTTCCCACACCGATCTCCTCAATACTGGAGTATGAGGATCTTCTTCTTCTGATTCATGTTCTTATGTAGAGTCTGATTCATTATCCTTAGGCTCAAACTCTATTTTCTTTGGTTCTCGCTTACTTGGTAGGACTTCCTGTTTGAAAACATCCTTCATTTCTCTAAATAACACATCTCGGCTATAAACAACCTTCTTAGTTTCTGGGTTCCAAAGCTTATAGACTTTGAGACCATCTTTATACCCAATAAATATACAATTTTTAGCCTTCTTATCTAGCTTACTCTTGTTTTCCTTTGGAACATGAACATAGGGCTCACATCCAAATACCTTGATATGTGTGAGAGAGGGTTTCTTACCAGTCCATACCTCATGTGGAGTATTTTCATCCAGTGTTGATGAGGGTGATCGATTGACTAGGTAACATGCAGTACCCACTACCTCTTCCCATAATTCTTTCCCTAACCCGACACCACTAAGCATGCACCTTTCTTTTTCCATCGACATCATGTTCATCCCTTCTACAAATCCATTATGTTGAGGTGTATAAGGAGTAGTCTTCTTCCTTGCTATCCCACATTTCTTACAGAATTCTTCAAATTCGTTCCCACGGAACTCTCCACCATTATCTGTCCTCAATACCTTAATTCTTTTCTTTGTTTGATTCTGTGTAGGGTTTTGGAATTCCTGTTTATTGTAAAAAGTCTTGGAGATCCTCATTGTAACCATATTATTTCAAATGAGTACATATGTCACATCTCTTCTCAGAGATAAGCCACCATCATTCTAGCAGGCTTGTTTTCCGCTGCATTTTACAATTTCGGCACATTTTATTATTGAATAGAAATCAGTTTTATTGTATCTCTGTTATTGTATCTCTATTATTCTTGTGCTTCTATGTTAAGAATAATAATAATCTGTATTAGTTTCATTCTGCTCATAAAATCTGGATCAGTGGTATCAGAGCGGTCTGATCCTTGTTGTTATTAATGCATGTCCCTGAAAAGGTCAGGGTACAAAGAATTGGGTCTCAAGCTTGCTTCTCTCGAGAACAAAAGCTACCGCACGCCCAAGCAACCTCTCATGGAAGAAGAAAATAAAGACGACAGGACAGAATATCCTTTCAAAATGTTGCTTGAGGAATCCTTCATGCAACAGAGGAATGAAATGATGGATAGTTTTGCGCAAATCCTTCGGCGGCTACCAACAAGTGATGCATCTTCCTCAAACGGAGGCTCCACCCCCTTCAAGGTATAAATAAACTTTTATATTCCAATATTTGAAGGTCATATAAACGCAGATGTTGTAGACAAATGGTTGAATCTGCTAGAAGGGTATTTCTCTATCCATAACTTTTCCAATAGAGAAATATTATGTTTACACTCCTCAAAGTCATTCCCCATGTCAAATAATGGTGGGAAACTTTTTGTTGGAAAAAGGAAACAAATAAACCCTCATTATTTACAGTTAGGGTCACCTGGGAGTCCTTCAAGGATGATATCAAAGAACAATACTACCATGTCAGAAGTTATGACGACCTGTATACAAAATGGACCACACTACGAAAGGAAAGAGACTAAACAGTGCTAAAGTTCACAAATATCTTCCATACCTTGCACACCAAGCTGGGTATCAAATATTCTAAGCGACATATGGTTCTCAAGTATCTCAGTGGTCTGCATAGACACATCCAGGATGAAATGGATTTTTTGGACATATCATCCTTGGGCACGGCCTATCGATATGTCGTCAAAATCGAGCAAAATATTAAACAAAAGATGCGGAAATTTGGGCATGAGAATCGCTCAAATCATAAGAAAGTAAAGGGAATCCCCAACCCGTATAACAAAGGATAGAGAAAAAATAGACAGCCTTAGGACAACCAGTCTAGGCCGCAAGCAAAGAAGGACACCAGAAAGACAAAGAAAGATACTGGGAAGTGGTGTGACTTCCATAAGAGCCCCTAGAATAACATTGTTGATTGCCGCTCCAAGCAATCATTGGTGGATGAGGTGAAAGCCTATGAATCAAATATGGGTTATGAATCTGAGTCAGAACTAGAAAGAGGGATACAAATCATTAACGTGGAACCCAGTTCCACCGTTGCTACCACCAAGGTCCAGCCCGGTGCACTAGACGAGCCAGAAGAAGGCGAGCGGCTCTTTCATTCACAGATGTGGGTAAAAGGCACCCCGCTGCACTTTATTGTTGATAGCGATATCCAGAAGAACATCATATCAGAAGAGTTTGTAAAGAGGCTAGCCCTACCGACAACGTCGCACCCATGGCCCTACACCATTGGATGGCTCTGCCAAGGAAGCGATCTTCGCGTCAGCCAATAATGTCGCTTGTCATACAACATCAAGCCCTTCAAAGATGAGGTATTGTGTAATGTTTCTCCTCTCAAAGTTTGTAATGTTCTTTTGGGACAACCTTATTTATGGAAACGTCATTTTGTATATCAGTCTAGGCCTCGCAATGTTATTATTACTTTGAACAGAAAATTATACAGAATACTCGAGGCAGTCCCACCTAATGTTATTTCGTTGATCTCTGCCTAGGAATACATGAAGGTCATCTTCCAGATTGGGAAGTTTTTCTTCTTCGTGATTCACTCTCAGAGTGAGCAAAAGATTGCAGCCACATCCAACTCCTCCATAGTTGACCTCTTCACACAGTAGAAGCAAGTGAACAAGGTCATGGCAGAATACAAAGATATATTCTCCTCACCTATTGGGGTACCTCTGCACTGTCAGGTCAAACATCCCATCGATCTGACCCCCGATGCACCACTACCCAATGGGCCAGTCTATCGTCGCTCTCTATTAAATAATTAGGATATCAAGTGATAGATATAATAACTTCTCCACAAGGGGCACATCCATCCCAGCTAATCACCTTGTGGAATCCCAATCGTGATGGTGCAGAAGAAATATGGGACCTAGTGACCATGCATTGATTGCCATGCCCTAAATAAATCACAGTCAGGAACCGGTACTCGATTCCCAGAATCGACAATCTCCTTAATTAGCTCAAGGGAGCTAAATAATTCATAAATATTGATCTGAATTTTGGCTACCACTAGGTCCCAATAGAATAGACAGATGTATGGAAGACCGCATTAAAGTCAAAAGAAGGTCTTTTTGAATGGTTAGTCATTCCCTTTGGTTTGACAAATTCTCCAGCAAATTTCATGAGGATGATGGAAAATATTATGTAACCTTTCACCAATACTTTTGTAGTGGTGTATCTAGATGAAATCCTCATCTACAACAAGACTTGGGCGGAACACCTACAACATATTCAGCAGGTTCTTCACACCCTGTGGCAGCACAAGCTATATGCCAACTTGCAAAAATGCTCCTTTGGCATGGACAGAGTCCAATACCTAGGATACATCATGGATCAACATGGTGTGCATGTGGATCCAGCCAAGATCTAGGTCATCTTTGACTGGCCAGCCCCAACCACACTCACCGAGCTTCGGAGCTTCTTAGGCCTTGCAAATTTCTATCGCATGTTCATGTTAGGATTCTCCCATATTGCATGGGCCTTCAGCCAAGTAACCAGGGGTGGTGGTAAGGAAAAATATTTGTGGGGCTTGTCCCAACAACAAGTGTTTGATGATTTAAAGCAAGGCATGTGCTCAGCCCCAATAATTTCATTACCATACCTACAACATCCCTTTGATATCCAGAAAGATGCTCTGGACTATGTTGTGGGTGCAATTATAACTTAGCACAACCACCTTGTGGCCTATCATAGTGAGACACTATCATATATTGTATGTAAGTACCCTACTTACGACAAATAAATGTACTCCATTGTGCAAGCCTTCTGCGAGTGACGACATTACATTCTTGGTAAGGAGACAGTCATCCACACGGATCATAAGCCACTGAAGTTCATGCAGACACAAGGAAAATTGTAGAATGACTGCCATCATAAGTGCTCCACATACTTGCAAAAGTTCCACCACAACATCAAGTATAAAATAGGCAATACCAATCGAGTCATTGATTTCCTCAACCGACCTCCAGTCGCGAAACTCACCACGGTGCCAGACTCTTGCACCAACGAGACCTATGGATGGCCCAACCTCTATGAGACAGACCCTGACTCTACCACCACATACCAAATGTTGGGAGAAAAATCATTTGTCGCTAATTTCCATCTTTAGGATGGGTTATTACACTGACTGGGCTATATTTTTGTTCCATCAAGCGAGAGAGAAAAGATGATTTGGGAATCCCACTACAGACGGGTGGCAGGACACTTCGACATCGAAAATATAGTGGCAGTGTTGCAGAAACATTTCTACTAGCCAAAACTTTGACAAGATGTGAGCAAGTATATCAGGTTATGCACTACTTGTTTTATTTCCAAACCGACCACTAAGAAAAAGGGCCTGTACACCCCCCTGCCTACTCCTGATAGGCCATGGGAATCCATCTCAATGGACTACATGTCAAGCCTTCCATACACCAAGAGGGGAAATGAATGTGTCTTTATGGTTGTTGATCGCTTTTCCAAGATGGCAATCATGGTCGCCTGGAAGAAGAGAATCACAACAGAGCCCACTGCCAAGCTCTTCTTTGAACGAGTTTAGGTACATTTTGGAATCCCACAAACCATTGTCTCAAATTGGGACAATCAGTTCCTCAACACATTTTGTTCGAGCCTCTGGTCACTGTTGGAAACCAAACTCACCAAATCCACTTCCTTCCACCCCCATACAGATGGTCAAACTCAGGTCGTCAATCATATGATCATGCATATCCTATGCATGTACAATTCCAGGAACCCCCACACATGGGATGAGAGTCTTCCCTATGTTCATCATAGCTACAAAATATCTCTACATAGCTCAACTGGCCATAGCCCCTTTCATGTCAAGTTGGGATTCCAACCATTGGGTCCCATGGATGTTGCACTACCTCTTGCGTCCACCCAGGCCAATTCATCACCTGCTCCAACTAAAGATGAAAAATCCTCTCGGTTCATTGATCAGAATAACACTATTAATTGCCGCTCCAAGCAATCGTTGGTGGATGAGGTGAAAGCCTATGAATCAAATGTGGGTTCTGAATTTGAGTCAAAACCAGAAAGAGGGATACAAATCATTAACGTGGAACCTAGTTCCACCATTGCTACCACCAAGGTCCAGCCCGGTGAACTAGACAATCTAGAAGAAGGCGAGAGCCTCTTTCATTCATAGATGTGGGTAAAAGGCCACCCACTGCACTTTATTGTTGATAACGATATCTAGAAGAACCTCATATCAGAAGAGGTCGTAAAGAGGCTAGCCCTGCCGACAATGCCACACCTCCAGCCCTACACCATTGGATGGCTCCACCAAGGAAGAGATCTTCGCATCAGCCAACAATGTCTCTTGTCGTACGACATCAAGCCCTTCAAAGATGAGGTATTATGTAATGTTTCTCCTCTCGAAGTTTGTAATGTTCTTTTGGGCCAACCTTATTTATGGAAACGTCATTTTGTATATGAGTCTAGGCCTCGTAGAGTTATTATTACTTTGAATAGGAAATTATACAGAATACCCGAGGCAGTCCCACCTAATGTTATTTCGTTGATCTCTGCCAAGGAATACATGAAGTTCATCTTCCATATCGGGAAGTTTTTCTTCTTCATGATTCACTCTCAGAGTGAACGAAAGATTGCAGCCACATCCAGGTCCTCCGCAGTCGACCTCTCCAAACAAAAGAAGCAAGTGGACAAGGTCATGGAAGAATACAAAGATATATTCTCCTCACCTACTGGGGTACCTCTGCACTATCAGGTCAAGAATCCCATCGATCTGACCCCCGACGCATCGTTTCCCAATGGGCCAGCCTATTTCCGCTCTCTATTAAATAATTAGGAGATCAAGCGACAGATATAATAACTTCTCCACAAGGGGCAAATCCATCCCAGCTAATCACCTTGTGGAATCCCAATCATGGTGGTGCAGAAAAAAGATGGGACCTGGTGAACCTGCATTGATTACCATGCCCTAAATAAATCACAGTCAGGAACCGGTACCCGATTCCCAGAATCGACGATCTCCTTAATCAACTCAAGGGGGGCAAATAATTCAGTAATATTGATCTAAATTTTGGCTACCACCAAGTCCCCATAGAATAGACAAATGTATGGAAGACCACATTCAAGTCAAAAGAAGGTCTTTTTGAATGGTTGGTCACTCCCTGTTGTTACACATCAACATTACTCGCTTTGATAAGTGTCCCAAGTGTCGCATATTGCTCACAACTGTCGCAAGTGTCGCATGATGATTCACAAGTGTCGCATGTTAATTCACAAGTGTCGCAAATGTCAAGCAAAGCATACTGCCATGATAACGACACTAAGGAGACACTTACAATACCTCAAACACCTGATTTGGAGGAAGAGAGATGGTTAATTGAAGTCAGGTATCTCTTGCCACCTGAAAGGAGCTTTCAAACTAAAGTTTTAGAAGGGAGCGCTCCCCTACATCACCCTTAGGAGCACTGGCGCTCCCCTATAAGGTGTTAGGGAGCGTTATAACACCAAAACTTCCCCTTTGAAGGAGCGTTACAAATATTTAGAGCGTTGGCGCCCCCCTTGAGCCTACTAGGGAGAACTATAGCACCATGATGCCCCTTTTGAGGGAGCGTTGTCTAATCTGGGCAGCAATTGATCTGTTGAGGAGAATAAGGGGAAGATCTTTCAAGTTTGGAAGGCAATTGCATTCGAATTCCTGGTTCAATCATGATCTTAGGAGAAGATCCTTGGTTCAAGGAGGGAAATCATCAACTTACCCTAAAGATACCTCAAGAGGTTAAGCCTCTCTAAACCTATATAAGCAGGCTCTATGATGGTGAAAAGCGGGAAGAATTGCAAGCATGAAACCTATGATCTCATAGGAAACACACGGTGAACTGGAGGAGAGTAATCAGTGAAGTTGTTGTCATTTGGGTCGTGGATCTTTCGAGCAAGGGTTAGACAAAGGGGACTTGACGAAGCTGTCGCATTCACATCTACGGTTGTAAGTTACTTCTGTCATTGTTCTCATTAATATGACACGCTTGGCCTGTTTCTTTCTAGTTTGTGTTTAATCTCACATGAACTTTTCTATGATAGATAGATATACTTCAAGCTAATATCAACAGAGTAGGAAGTGGTTGTACTATTGTTTGTCTACAGGGCTCACCGAGGAGCAAAAGATTGGAGCTCAACTCAGAGCGTGTAGGGACAAACGTCGGTAAAAGGTACTTATTTTCTCCTTCCTCCTCATGCATTAGTTTGTATAGATCTGAAAGGAAGTCAGTGTCCATGTTAAGCATCTTTTGTCTTAATAGTTAAGAGTTTATCTCTCAAGAGGAGATCTACCTGTCCGCAGGGAGATTTTCCTTCAACAGAAACTAGCGACTCCGCTGAGGAGCCTCGAATCGAAAATGTTTGGTTTTGATTTCTCCTCATAGACCTTGTCTTACCCCTTGATTGTTTTCAGACCCGGTTCACTCTTTTTGATTGACTTCATGAGCTGATTGACTCCCTACCCCATCACTCTCAGCTTGGTTTCCAAACCAGACTGCAAGTTTTGAATTTTTTGACATTTTTAGGAGCTTTTCAAGCCTGGCGCCCCTGTGGCTCTATTAGCAGAGCGCCAGCGCTCCCTGGGTATGTTACATAGAGTGCTATAACGCTTGGTTCCCTTTACACCAGAGCGCCAGCCTCCTTTTGGCCAAAAACCTTTCCAGAATTGCTTTTTTTCATAGTCTAGTCTCTGTGTTTTACTTGTTCAGCCTCTCTGTGAGTCAATGCTTATTCCCATTCAACCTTGACATCCTTCCTTTTGAGGAACAAACACCTTGTTGTTTAGATTTTGTAGCCTTCTTCATTATTTTTGAGTTTTTCTGTTGTTGGGAGTTTGAAACCCATGCATTGTTTTTTCTCTCCTTTTTGACTGAGCAAGAAACTCTGGTGAAGGGCATCAGAAGTCTACGAATCTCTTCATTTGGTTTTAGTTGAGGTCATTGTTCTTCGACATTTCTTTTGGTGTGAAGTTCTTGATTTTCTTTGTTTTCTTTTCTTTTTCTTCTTGTTTTTTATCAAAACAAGAGGGTGTATTGTTTATACGAAACTTGCTTGTGTTTGTCTGAGTTTCCTTGATCTAAAAGGATAATTGGTAGGAAGAATATTGTTTCGAATTAATCATTATTCACATACAAACAATAAAGAGACATCTTCATGATTGATTATGCGTATTAGAAGACATTTCTAAAAAAATTTAGCAACACATCGAATTTGATTGAAGAAAATTTAGTTGAGGTCATTACTTATTAGTGCTTGTTAGTGAAAAGAATTCTCTCTCTCTCCCTTAAATACATATTCATCGAAAAGAAATGACTGCTTATCATCTTTGATGAATTTTTGGGGATTGAGTCATCATTCCATCCGTTTCACTTCCATGCACCCCTTTGAGTAAAGAATAGCTATAAAATGAACACTAATTAAAAACTATCTAAAACACTTTCTTTTCTAAGATCCTCCACCAACAGTAGACTAGGACTAGTACTTTGGATTAGGCTGTGAGCATAACTCTACAAATTTTCCAAAACAAACATTAGCATCCTGAGCTAGGGAGAGTCAAATCCAATTGTCGTATAATTCTGCCTGAGATCTCCCTCTCACACAGGGGTTACGCACGAGGTCGTACTCGGGAAATCTACGGAGATTATCCCTCCGTGGTTTGACTGATTGTAGTGGTCAGATCGTATTATGGGGATCGCTTAAAGGTATACCCACAATGTTGAGTGGAAGCCTTTCAAGTTGATTTCGGGCTAGATACCCTGCCCGTACATTCGGACTGGACTATCGACTGTACCCGCCCAGGGGCTGACTGCGAATTGGTAACCTTAGTGGCCATAATCTTTAGGGTCTTACACAAGGTGACAGTGAAGGGAAGTCTCACTGTACCTGGAGCATACATTGGTCAAACTCACTTGGGCTCCTTGGAGGGTAAATCCAAAATTACTGCGTGGAAGCTTGCACCAAGGTGAAAGTTTGTTAAGCAGGTCGCCATTGTAACTGTTCCACCATATCCCCGCCCCTTCTTGACTTGATCACGCGATGTTGGATTTCATCACCAACTAGTATGGTCATCGAGAGAAGGTTTTGTTTGCTTGGTCGTGATTCCTAGATTCTATTAGCATATGTTGTTTCTTTTTGGTAGTTGGCCATAGATCTTTTCTGTCGACTCTTTTTCACCAACATCGACCCTCCACACCATTCGCGGAGGCTACAGGGACCTCCTCCAGAAAATATGGAAGAGAATACCCCTTTACCCCCTCATTCTATGGAGGAATCTCCTCAACAGAGCGAGGTTCACGACACTATAACATCCCAAGAAGAAGTTCCCACCTCTTTAGAGAGTTTTCGAATTGTTTCAAAGTCTCCTGAGGCTTTCCGCATTCCGTAGGGATATGAGCGACGTGTTCTCCAACTGAATTCAGTCGGTGAATTTGTCGTCGTCAATCCTTCTGACATTCTGACTGGGCCTCATTCAAACCCTTTAGTCGATGACCCCTTTTGGACCACAGACATTGTTCGAAGTCCACCGCGCATGGTGCGAGATCTTTATGGAACAGGAATAGGTGTTGACGTGCCTATCACCTACACCGTACCTTTAAACCATTTTATCGGTACTACCATTTTTTCAGCTACACCGTCCGCTGATCCGAACACATCATCTGTTGGTCCAAGGTCCAATTTTTCTCTCCAGACGGCTCACTCTACAATGGTCCCTCACGTTCCGACTATTCCCGCCGGTAATGCAGTGGTTAGCCAAGCTGCAATTGGCACACCAATAACACCTAGACCTTCATCATCACTCCCTTTTGGGTACAGAGCACTGAATTTTTCCGCTACCACTACTACCCAAGTTATGCCGGGAAATTCCATACCTATACAACAACCCAGAGGGATCATTCTTGGTGGTCTTAATCCATTAAGCGGTACCAGTCAGTCATTTACGTCTAGTTCTCAAATTCTGGGAACTCTACCTCAAGTTGGGGGGCATCCTCCCACCGAAGGAAAACTTCCATTTGCAGGGCACCCTCATGTTGGGGGGCAGCCTCAATCCGGAGCCTACCATCAACTGTATGGACAAAATGTGTCTACCACACCCAATCCTTGGAACATCCCTTTTCCAGGAAACCCACAGTTCTCGGGGGGACACAATCCTCAAGATCCACAACAACATCTTCCCTCTCAAGGGACTCATCTATATCGTCCTTATGGACAAATGTCGAATCCAGCTTATAATCCTCAAAACCCATCTGGTTATCCTCCACTCACACATGTTTCTCAAAACACCTCAAATCCTGTGTACCCTGGTCAACACCAACCTTATACAAGAGGGCCCACTGGTTACAATTATCCGCATAACCCAGTGTATGGTCCTATTGGTGTTCCTATGCCACACCAGTATTACCCGCAGGTTAACTGACAACTACCTTTCCTAGCAACTCTGGACCTTCCAGACTTGTCTCGGTTAACGAATGATCCTATTTTTCATTCTCCGGTTTGGCCAGCTATCCCAGCTAAACTTCCTTTTGATATTCCAAAATTCGACGGAAAGTCCGGAGAAGACCCAAACAATCACGTGATGACTTTCCATTTGTGGTGTTCATCCAACTCCCTCATGGATGATTCTATATGTTTGCGTCTTTTCCAACGAACGCTTACAAGTTCTGCAGCAAAGTGGTATATTGAACTACCACATGCTTCTTTTCATGATGTCAACTCCCTTGCCATGTCCTTCCTCACACACTTCCAACTACCCATTCGATACGAGATGCGTACTGAACTATTGACCTCCCTTCGTCAGACAACCTCCGTACATATCTCTGATCATATTCATGAATGGAGACGACGATGAAGGTTAATCAAAGTGGTCATTCCTGACCAATTATTAGCGGAATGGTTCACCAAATCACTGTTACCCCAGATCACTCGTGATGTTTCCATGGGTGGTGTAGTCATCGAGGAAGAACCTATTGCTCGGGCTCAGTACTTAGATTTGGTTTATTCACAATCTGGTACTTTGTACGAGTTGATACCAAATGCTATCCATGCCACTAATGATCCATCCAAACCATCGTCTACCTTGCACGCGGATGGAGTCATTGGCTCCGTCAAAACCCAATCTACTTCCCAGTTGGCTGGAACAACCCAGCGGTCCACTTCGACGTCTGCTCCCAGTTCGAATACACCCTCTTCTACCTCCCCTCAAACTCAGGTTTCTGAGGTGAATGCGGTCCAATCAACCCCTTCACAACAACCTGGGGGAAAGAAGAAAGCAATAAATAAACCAAAGAAAAACAACAACAACGAACAACCAAAAAACCAACCGCAAACCCCAGCTGCCGGAAAACAACCACAACGGAAACCGAAATTCCCATGTCTCATTTGTGGCGATGATCACTACACTCGAGACTGTCCACATCGCGATGAAGTGGCCAAGCTATTTAAGGGAAATTCACAACCCACTGTGCTTACCCAGCCTTTTCCACAGCAACAATCTTTGGTTGCTCAAACCCCCACTGCAGGGGACAGTTCCAACCAATCCCACGATGAGGCCTCGACAAGTGCCCACATTTACATGTTTAACGGGATTAATCTGACCACTCACACTATGACATATGACACACCGATTAAACTTGATAAGTCGAAGCCCGCTAACGGTTCCTTACCGGACCCATTACCATATTTCGTTAGTCCTCCGTCTGCTAGCCCTCCGTCCGGGCCACTTCAGATTGATAAACCTTCGTTTGACTCCATTTTATGCCCTCCTAAGAGCACTATCTGGAAATCTACCTTTAATCCTAGTTCACGGGTTGCCCAAAACTACAACATTGTTGAAGATTTGGCTCAAGCACCGTGTGCTATGTCTGCTTTGAAAGTCCTACAACATTGTTGCAGCCAACGTAGAATGCTCTTAGCTTCCATCGGCGCTTTCGATCTTGAGTCATCTAATAACCTCATGTTTAATCTGGATGATCATCAACCTCGACTCTCTCACCAACTAGCTTTTCATATCAATGTTGTTGTTCACAATCAACAAATCCACCGAACTATCTTGGATGAGGGAGCCTCTACTTGTGTCATGTCTTTAACTTGTTGGAAAGGTTTAAAATCACCTTCCCTTAACAAATCCCCTACGATGTTACGCGCTTTCGATGGGTGAGGTTTTCATCCTCACAGACTGTTGCAATCCTTAACCGTCCAGTTGGGCGGCAGAACTGTTACCATTGATATCGAGGTGGTCGATGCTCCCCTCGATTACAACCTACTACTTGGAAGAAGTTGGTTCTATGCTATGACTGTCGTCGCCTCGTTGGTGTTTCGATGTGTACAATTCCCCCATCAAGGAAAAATTGTCACTATCGATCAACTAGATTTTTGTACACCTGACGCTCGCACCCCTGTCACCAACAACATTCCTTTTTTGGGAGACCACCCAGTTACGTATGAAAGCGTTGGTGTTGGCTTGTTGAAATATTCTAGACTTATGGGTACCTTCCCTACACCACTTCCACCCACCACACATCATATTGCCACCATCAATATGATTTCAACTATGGCTTATCAATCTTTGGAATCATCTGACCCTTGGATTGTACCTAGTCCTTTGGAATTCGATGTGCTCGGTGACACCATGCCACTTAGCCCAGTCGAGGCCACATACGTGGCTATTCAATCTGTCTCTCCCTCTCCAAACAACCCACATTTATTGGCACCTCATGCCTACTCAATGCCTTCATGGTTGGATTCTCTATCATCTGTAATCGATTACATTTCCCAAATTTTCCCTTCTGATGAATCTATAATGGAAATGCTTAGTATTGACGACGTACCTTGGGATGATAACCATCATCAATCCTCTTTCCTTCCGCCTTTGGAAGAAATTCACAAAGACATACACTATGTCTTCCCTCTTGATGTTACCAATGCTCCGCAATATCCCATCCTCACACAAGATACTCTTTCTGAGGGGAATATGGGTAATATCTCTACTACGATCGTTATCGATATTTCGATCAAAGAGGGTGTTGTGGAAAACATTAACCTTGGTGCTAATTGCACACCTGAAGAAGTGATCTCTTACACCGCTCTGTTTAAAGAATTATGTGATGTATTCGCTTGGAGCTACGAGGAAATGCCAAGGATCGACCCTTCGATCGTCATGCATGAAATCAAGACTTACCCTGGTGCAAAACTTGTCTGACAGAAACTCTGCCCGGTTCATCCCAAGAAAATCGCAACTATAAAGGCAGAAGTTGAGAAACTTTTAAAATCTGGTTTTATCTATCTTGTCCCTTTGACAGAATGGGTCTCCAACCTTGTTCCGGTTGCCAAAAAATAGGGGACCATCTGTGTCTGTTTTGACTATCGGCATCTCAATAAATCTTGTCCAAAGGACAACTACCCTATGCCCTTCATCGACCAAAAAATTGATAATTGCGTTGGGAGCGTAATCTTCTCTTTCATGGATGGCTTCTCTGGGTATAACCAGATTGAAATTTTACCTGCTGATCAACATAAGACAGCCTTTATCTGCCCATGGGGAACTTTCACCTATCGAAAGCTACCTTTTGGTCTCAAAAATGTTGGCGCTACTTTCCAGCGGGCCATGTTGTACGCTTTCCACGATATCAAGCATATCGCAGAACCTTACCTCGATGACTTACCTGCCCACTCATCCAATCGATCAGATCATGTTGATCACTTACGGGCTATTTTTCTTCGATGTCAATTCTACCGTATCCGCTTGAACCCACATAAGTGTATTTTTGTTGTCGAATCCGGTCGACTCCTCGGTTTAGTTGTCTCTAAAGATGGGATTCGGGTGGATCCCCTAAAGATTAAAGCTATTCTAGCCTTACCTCCACCTGCTAATTTGACCCAACTTCAAAGTTTGCAAGGAAAATCAAACTTCCTTCGCTGTTTCATTTGTAACTACGCTGAGATAACTAAAGGATTCATGTGGTTGCTACAGAAAAACACCCGTCTCATCTGGGATGACATCGCTCAACGGTCATTTGATGCTCTCAAGCATGCCTTGACCCGTGCACCTTTGTTGCACCCTCCAGAGTATACAAAGGACTACATCCTTTACTTAGCTACCTCCACTTCCACTATTGCAATGGTGTTAGTTCAAGAGGACCCCAACAGTGAGGAACATGTGATCTATTACCTAAGCAAGAGTCTATCTGGACCTGAACTCTGATATTCACATGTAGAGAAACTGGCTCTAGCAGCCGTCATCGTTGTCCAGAGATTCCACCATTACATATTACTACGTACCACCACGGTGATTGCGGACTCAAACCCCATGTACCACGTCTTGACATGTCAAGTGCTCGGGGGAAAATACTCTAAATGGATCATCATCCTTCAGGAATTCGATCTTGAATTTACGAAGTCCAAAGCCAAAAAGTCCCTGGTGTTTGCGGAGCTTATCTACGATCTCCCCCATGCTGATGAAGACATCGAACCTAGAGATTCTCTCCCTGATGAAACTCTTTTCCTCATCAGCACCTATGATCCTTGGTACAAAGACATCCTCCTTTACCTCCAAACCCAACGCTTTCAGCCTAACACTTCCCATGAAGAGCGTCGATGTATTCGCCACCATTCTCATCGTTACCTTATCGTCGGCGACACCTTGTATCGTCATGGTATTGATACTATCCTTCGACAATGTTTGATTCATGCAGAGGTTGAATGCATTCTGAATGATTGTCACCTTGGCGCCTGTGGCGGTCACCTTTCTGGGATGGCCACAACCCAAAAAATCCTATGTGCCGGTTATTTTTAGCCCTCGATTTTCAAAGATTGTATTGAGGCAGTCAAATAATGCTCACCCTTCCAAGGTTTTAACAACAAGGCACGCACCCACCCTACTACGCTGCACCCCATTATCGCCATCGGCCCCTTTGCCAAATGGGGTATCTATTTCATGCAATGTAATCCTACCTTAGCTAGCGGGCACGGTTATATAATCGTCGTCGTCGACTACTTTACAAAATGGGCTAAGGCTATGCCTACCTTTTTGAACGATGGTCGTACCGCAGCTCTTTTTGTGTTTAACCACATCATAACTCGTTTTGGTGTACCATGTGCCATTGTCACCGATCACGGTGCACACTTTAAGAACTAGATGATGAGTGAATTGCATGCCAAGTTGGGTTTTCACCATGAAAACTCATCCCCATACTATCCTCAGGCCAATGGACAAGTTGAGGCCATCAACAAGGTCCTCAAAACCATGATTCAATGCATGGTAGGGGAAAATAAGACATCCTGGCATCTACAACTTTTCTCTGCTCTCTGGGCTTACCGTACTTCCGTGAAAACCGCAACTAGGTTTACTCCTTTCCAGTTGGTGTATGGCATCGAAATCATTTTACCAATCGAGTGTGAGATTCCATCTCTGAAACTTAAAGTAGAACTCCTACCCCATACTTCTGCCGAATAAGAACATTTCTTATATCTGACCAAACTGGACGAAACACGTCGTGATCCTGCTCTCGTTAACGAGGCACATCAGAAACAGATAAAAAATCAATACGACAAATCCGTCCATCCTCGGACTTTTGTAGAAGGAGACTTAGTCCTCATCTATGACCAAGCTCATGATAAATTAGGGACAGGTAAGTTATAACCTCTGTGGCATGGCCCTTACATTGTGAAACGTGTTCTACACAGAGGCGCCTACGAGTTAGTCGATTATGATGGAATTTCCCTAGGAGAGCCCCGAAACAGGATTTACCTTAAAAAGTACTATGCCTAGATCACCTAGCATGTGTACATTGTACATTATTGTATTTTAGTTTGGTGTGTCTGTTTCTTTCGCGTGCTCAAGTCTTTACCTTCGCCACTCATAACAGTGCCTTGTGTTTTCATGCGCAGATGATGTCTTCCTTTCCTATCTTTTTCGGGTTTGCGGATGGCGCTAGTCGACACACCCGGAATATTGCTTCGGCAGCATGGGTCATTTACCAATTTGACGAGGTGGTGAGTTCAGGAGATATTTGCTTAGGACCAGCGACTAATAACATGGCAGAATATCATGCTGTCATCGGACTCTTGACCCAAGCCTCCTCCCTAGGTATCTCTCGTATCATTGTCAACCTAGACTCCCAACTCGTGGTCTATCAACTCAATCGTATCTACGCTATTCGTAATCCTATCCTTCTACGTCTCCACCTACAAGTTCGTCATTTTGAACGAATGTTTGATTATATCGAATACAGACATATTCCAAGAGAACTCAATAATGTTTTGGATTCGTTAGCTAATTACATCATGGATCGGTATCTCACCCATAGATAATATTTTATAAAGGAAAACAAATTGTACATCACATGTAAATTAAAACACATCACATTAGAGGCATCATCATGTACAAATGTTTTGGCACTGTAAAAACTCATAACTGTATATATATACATAGTGTGACTGAAAATGTTTTGATTACATCAAAAAAGTATTTAGAAGAGAAAAATGTTGGGTCTTTACACCCATACAACATCGTCTGACAAGTCATACAAAATACAATCACCAGAGAGACTCTAATCTCCCTGCACTGCATTGTGCTGAGAGTAACATATCACTGCGCGCACTACGCGTCTCAGTAGAGAATTAACATTCTCTGGCACTCCCACAGTGTGCCTCTGTAGATGTAAAGGAACTTCTCTCCTCCGTAGAGGAGGAATGCCCATCGTGAGGCCTTGAAGGTTTCTGTCAACCTCCCGGAGACCTATCAATGGTGCCCCTGGATATGCTACAATCGGAGCACCCCCACGACATCCTGGTACTGGTATCTCAGTCGGGCGCACTACTCCCTTGTTTGCATGTTTAAAACAATACATCTTTTAAAAACTCTTCTACATACCCAAAAATATATATATACATTAAAAAACTTAAAAAACAAAAACTAGACAAGGCGTTGCTTAGTCTCTCACCTGGCGCATCCCAATCTTCCCCCGCGGGTAGAATCAAATCCATGCTCCCGCGAAAGTCCAACTCGGAATACAGGAAGTATTATATCCAAAGATAATGGCATCTCAGCCAAGCGAAGAAGTCATCAGTGAAACAGAACTCTGACTCTGCCACTAGTCTCGGAGAAAGACTAGTCCACCGTTCCATCCGTGGTTCTTCCACTAGTCGTACCGCCAATGCAATCTAAGGCTGCATCTAGGGGATGCACTCTAATAAAAATGAGACCAAGGAAGAGCCGTATCCGAACTGTTTCTGCCCCATCCTACACTGCGAACATGTTCCTTCACATTCTGAAGGAACCCTGCGCTCCAAATAAACAGTGTTGGCTCCAAACATTGTACGCCATAAGCTACCTGTGATCTCCATGTCAGATGTGTGCTAGTGCTTCCCGTCACACTCATGATGGCAAACAAAATGGACCGAAGGGGTAACTGTCTGATATCCTTGATAGGGATTCTACCCCCCACCAGTCTTGCTCCTGGGACACAATGATGTGCCAGATACATGCCCACTTTCTCAGGATGCGCCCTCTGTCCGGACAAAGATATAGGAACCCCTCTTTTCGAGAGGCCAATCAAGAAATATACGTATTCCAACTCAATGGTTAGAATCTGTGTTCCGATCTGAAACCCTTGCTCCACGACATCCCACAAGCTGATTATGTGCTCAAGTAGAAGAATCTCCTTCTTCATCTTTTGCAATTTGAAGAATTTCAGTAGGCCACAAGCTCTCAACGTGGTCCGCGTGCGAGGACTTCGCAAAGCAGCCAAGTCATCGAGCTCATGCTCTCGTTCTTTCCACTCGATCATGGTCACCGAAATCACCTACAAACAAAAAAAAACAAAGAATTTCATTATTCAATTTTTCGGCAATTTCAGCAAATTTCTTAAGCAATTTAAAAACTTGAAATCTAATGCCCACATTGTTCAAAAAGACCACGCCCTCTTTTCATTAATCAATAATCCATGCGCAGTAATAAAACATTTCAAATTCCATCAATGGTTGTGTGGGCATATGTTTGAGTTTTTTTATGGATTCTTCAACAAAAACGACCCATCCACCCAAGTGTCAAGGCGTTAGCACCTTTGTTATCACCTTCTAAACATGTTTTTGCAAAAAATGTTTTTTTCCCATTGTTTTTAATAGAGGGCGATTTGATCTTTTTTGGAGCGACCTAGGGCTTCATTTTTTAATTTAAATACTGCTATGAAAATGAATATTAAACCATGTAATTGAAAGAAGGGGAGATGAATATCTACCTAGTCCAAATGGCAAGAGAAACGGTCAACCATAGCTCCGGTATCAAGCGAAACAAGATCCACCTCCAAAGTGAGAATCTCCACAGCTACGAATCCTTATAAAAAATGAAATGGTAAATGAAGATTCTTCTTGTATTACTATTTATAAATTTCCATTTTTTTATAAGGTATGGTTATTTATGGGTTTCTCTGGCAATATAATGGCTTCACTAAACCTCTGGATTGTAGTTTTGACACCACAAGTTTCCAAGTAGTTCTGATCGTTTGTTTACCTTGTCACATCCATGACCATAGTCTTAGTTCGTTTTCAAGCTCGAGAATATGAGAACGCACCTGGTAGACTTTTATCTATTTTTCGGACCCGCATGGACACACGAAAAAGGAACCCCCTGGAGTCATCTTTAAACTCTTTTCAGACTCTCTAAATATGAAAAGATCGTCGAGTGATCTTGCTTCCTTTCACACTTGTTAAAAGGTTTGAAAGGGTTTCTTTTGAGTGGTAGTTTATCTCTTTTTCAGCCTCGTGAGACTAACTGTATGAAAAAGGAACTGAGAGAGTTCTCTTTTATGTGTTTTTCCAGACTCTATAATCATGAAAAACCTTTGAGTTTTCTGTCTTTGGAATCATTAAAACAAACATTGACAGGCCCATATGGGATCAAACCCTTACTTCTTCCAGTTCGTTAAAAAAAGGAAGAGGAACTTACCGAAGGTGAGTTTTACCGATCATGTGTTATCCTCCTCGAGCTCATTAAATCAAAAAGAGGTACTCGTCTATCTATATGGGGGGGAATTTGAAAGAAGCAAGCCAAGCAGTCTCTTGAGAACATTACCAAGTAATTCTTAGAGTCGCCCTTGAACATGGTACTTTGTCCATTGCACGCATTATAATCCACTGAACCTCTGCACTGATCCAATCCTTTGAGTTTCTTCCACTTCTCTGGATCACCTGACGTAAGTCACAGCATCCACTACATCATCAAGTTTTGGTCCATGTCATGTTTCTGCTATTGTGCCTCAGTGTTCAAGGGAAGTATCTGCCTCTAGAGTCAGCCATCACAAATATCTTGTGTCAAAAACCTATGTCAGTCCATGTTCATTTGATCTACCAATTACATCTCTATGTCTATTTTGTGTTGTTGATGGGGGATACATCAAGGCCCTCCTTCGACAATCCTATTCATGTCGACTTCAACACATTATCTAGAAACTAGACTTAGAAACTAGTTAGTACTTTGGGACCTGCATGCCTCAATGGCAGGCCTCCTCACGTCCGACAACATGTTTACATCATTGACCTCTGATTGGATGATTCCACGGATGTTCGACTCCATCTCATCCATTCACATTCGTTGAAATGTACTAGGGTACCTTGGGAATCATTGACATTAATGGTGATCTCCTTCGCGCTTGTTAACGGTTTCCATCATTGACCGGTAATCAAATGGTTTCTGCCATGTTCGACATCAGGACATCTATTCACATGGTTAGATTCGTACCACATTGGGATCGGTAAGAAGACCCTGGGTTGAGTGATCACTTTGATATATGCTTTGCCCGGGTTGCGAAGGAATTTCTCTTGAACAAATGATACATAGACTGTTACATAGATCCACTTTGTATTGGTCGTGGCTATGTCTTGTCATCTCATAGATCCACTGTGTATTCTTCGTGGCTACGATCAGTTCAGGTCGTGTATAGATCCACACTGTATCCTCGGTGGCTATACCCTTTTTTTCAATACAATTATGGATCCGCAGTGTATTTTATGGCGGCCATATCCTACAAGTCTTGATCACCCAAGCATAGGTATGCCTGTCTTGGGTTTTGAAACATGTCATAATATTTGTTGGATGGTTGTGTGCAACTTCTATCAAGTTCTCCAAGTCTATACCCTTGCTTGAAAGTCTAAAAAGCATTTCAGTTATCAGTTCTCATCTTCTAACTTCATACTTTGGGGGGCAATCTGTTACACATCAACATTACTCACTTTGATAAGTGTTGCAAGTGTCACATATTGCTCACAACTGTCGCAAGTGTCGCATGATGATTCACAAGTGTTGCATGTTGATTCACAAGTGTCGCAAATGTCAAGCAAAGCATACTGCCATGATAACGACACTAAGGAGACAATTACAATACCTCAAACACCTAATTTGGAGGAAGAGGGATGGTTAACTAAAGTCAGGTATCTCTTGCCACCTGAAAGGAGCTTTCAAACTAAAGTTTTAGAAGGGGGCGCTCCCCTACATCACCCTTAGGAGCGTTGGCACCCCCTATAAGGTGCTAGGGAGAGTTATAACACCAAAATTGCCCCTCTTAAGGAGAACTACAAATCTTTAGAGCGTTGGCGCCCCCATTGAGCCTACTAGGTATCGTTATAGCACCCTGATGCCCCTTTTGAGGGAGCACTGTCTAATCTGGGCAGCAGTTGATCTGTTGAGTAGAATAAGGGGAAGATATTTCAAGTTTGGAAGGCAGTTGCATTCAAATTCTTGGTTCAATTGTGATCTTAGGAGAAGATCCTTGGTTCAAGGAGGGAAATCCTCAACTTACCCTAAAGATACCTCAAGAGGTTAAGCCTCTCTAAACCTATATAAGCAGGCTCTATGATGGTGAAAAGCGGGAAGAATTGCAAGCATGAAACCTATGATCTCATAGGAAACACACAGTGAACTAGAGGAGAGTAATCAATGAAGTTGTTGTCATCCATGTCGTGGAGCTTTCGAGCAAGGGTTAGACAAAGGGGACTTGACGAAGCTGTCACATTTGCATCTACGGTTGTAAGTTACTTCTGTCATTGTTCTCATTAATATGACACGCTTGCCCTGTTTCTTTCTAGTTTGTGTTTAATCTCACATGAACTTTTCTATGATAGATAGATCTACTTCAAGCTAATATCAACAAAGTAGGAAGTGGTTGTACTATTGTTTGTCTACAGGGCTCATCGAGGAGCGAAAGATTGGAGCTCAACTCGGAGCGTTCAGGGACAAACATCGGTAAAAGGTACTTATTTTCTCCTTCCTCCTCGTGCATTAGTTTGTATAGATCTGAAAGGAAGTCAGTGTCCACGTTAAGCATCTTTTGTCTTAAGAGTTAAGAGTCTAGCTGTCAAGAGGAGATCTACCTGTCCGCAGGGAGATTTTCCTTCAACACCTTTGGTTTGACAAATTCTCCAGCAAATTTCATGAGGATGATGGACAACATTTTGCGACCTTTCACCAATACTTTTGTAGTGATGTATCTAGATGAAATCCTCATCTACAACAAGACTTAGGTAGAACACCTACAGCATATACAGCAAGTTATGCACACCCTGGGACAACACAAGCTATATGCCAACTTGAGAAAATGCTCATTTGGCATGGACAGGGTCCAATACCTAGGATACATCATGGATCAACATGGTGTGCATGTGGATCCAGCCAAGATCTAGGTCATCTTTGACTGGCCAGCCCCAACCACACTCACTGAGCTTCGGATATTCTTAGGCCTTTCAAATTTCTATCGCAGGTTCATGTTGGGATTCTCCCATATTGCATGGGCCCTCAACCAAATAACCAGTGGTGGCGGTAAGAAAAAAGATTTGTGGGGCCTGTCCCAACAACAAGTGTTCGATGATTTAAAGCAGGGCTTGTGCTCAGCCCCAATAATTTCATTACCATACCTGCAACAACCCTTTGATATCGAGAAAGATGCTCTGGACTATGTTGTGGGCGCAATTATAACTTAGCATGACCACCTTCTGGCCTATCATAGTGAGACACTATCATATATTGTCTGTAAGTACCCTACTTATGACAAATAAATGTACTCCATTGTGCAAGCCTTCTGCGAGTGAAGACATTACATTCTCGGTAAAGAGACAATCATCCACACGGATCATAAACCACTGCAGTTCATGCAGACATAAGGAAAATTGCAGAATGACCGCCATCATAAGTGCTCCACATACTTGCAGCAGTTCCACCTCAACATCAAGTATAAAACAGGAAATACCAATCGAGTCGTTGATTTCCTCAACTGACCTCCAGTCGTGAAACTCACCACTATGCTAGACTCTTGCGGCAACAAGACTTCTAGATGGCCCAAGCTCTATGAGACAGACCCTGACTCCGCCACCACATACCAAATGTTGGGAGAAAACTCATTTGTCGCTAATTTCCATCTTTAGGATGGGCTATTACACAGAATGGGCCATATTTGTGTTCCATCAAGTGAGCGAGCAAAGATGATTTGGGAATCCCACTACAGGCCGGTGGCAGGACACTTCGACGTCGAAAATATAGTGGCAGTGTTGCAGAAACATTTCTACTGGCTGAAACTTTGACAAGATGTGAGCAAGTATATCAGGTCCTGCACTACTTGCGCTATTTTCAAACCGACCACTAAGAAAAAGGGCATGTACACCCCCCTGCCTACTCCTGATAGGCCATGGGAATCCATATTGATGGACTACATGTCGAGCCTTCCATACACCAAGAGGGGAAATGAATGTGTCTTTCTGGTTGTTGATCGTTTTTCCAAGATGGCGATCATGGTCACCTGCAAGAAGAGAATCAAAACAAAGCCCACTGCCAAGCTCTTCTTTGAATGAGTCTGGGTGCATTTTTGAATCCCACAAACCATTGTCTCAAGTTGGGACAGTCAGTTCCTCAACACATTCTGTTCGAGCCTCTGGTCACTATTGGACACCAAACTCACCAAATCCACTTCCTTCCACCCCCATATAGATGGTCAAACTGAGGTCGTCAATCATATGATCGTGCATATCCTATGCATGTACAATTCCAAGAACCCCCACACATGGGATGAGAGTATTCCCTATGTTCATCATAGCTACAAAATATCTCTACATAGCTCAACTGGCCACATCCCCTTTCATGTCAAGTTGGGATTCCAACCATTGGGTCCCATGGATGTTGCACTACCTCTTGCGTCCACCCAGGCCAATTCATAACCTGCTCCAACTAAAGCTAAAAAATCCTCTCGATTCATTGATCGGATCCAGCACATCCGCCAATAGGTTCAATATATTTTACATAATTCCAAGTACAAGCAGTGCCATGAACAACATCGGGTGCCACATAAGTTTCAGGTGGGAGACAAAGTGTGGTTAGAATTGTAGAAAGAACGGCTTACAGGGCCCCATCGGAAGATTTGTTCGCTCTGTTACATAGATTACACCATAACCAAGGTTGTGGGAGACAATGATTTTGAGCTCAACATTCCCCCTTTCCTTGGCATGCACCCAATGTTCAACGTGGATCTCCTTCGTCCATAGTTCCCATCATTATTAGACACCTCAAAGATAGCAAAATAGTTGACACCAACCGAGCTCAACCATGACTGCATGAAACAGGAATCTGGTGATCATATTGTGGACACACAAGTCAATGTCACTCGCCAGCAAAAGATCCATCTTTATCGAGTTGTCAAAGCAGGGCAGCTCCTGCACTAAGGCAAGTGGCTCACCCGAGGCCAAATTCAACAAAAATGTTCTCATCTGATGGGGGCACTCAACGCAATCGAGACCATTTCTTCCTAATGGGGGAGGATTTATCCAGATGGATTTTGGTGGCCTCCCACCTGTTCCAACTCACTTATTTTGGCATTTTTTTCCTAGTTTTTGGGTCCCTGACTTCCGGAGCCATTTTGAGGCCCTAAACAACGTTTTTAGGGCTCACCACAGTTAAATTGGAGACAAAGTGAGAGTCTGAAGACAACATGTTTAGTCCTCAGATAGACCTTCCCAAGGGCCTATCATGCGCCTAAAACGGATATTGCATGCAAAATTTACGACCTCAAGAAGTTTATGTAATAACTTACCCTAATGGGGCCCACATGACTTTCGGCGCTTCAACTCCTAGGGTTAGGTTTTTGGATGTCTAGGGTTTTGGCAATCTTGTTTATTGTAAAAATTCTTGGAGAGCCTCAGTGTAACCATATTCTTGCGAATGGGTGCAGTCGTCACATCTCTTCTCAGAGATAAGTCGCCACCATTCTAGCAATCTTGTTTTCTGTTGCATTTTACAATTTCAACACATTTTGTTATTGAGTAGAAACTAGTTTTATTGTATCTTTGTTATTGTATCTCTATTATTCTTGTTCTTATGTGTTAAGAATAATAATAATATGTATTCATTTCGTTCTGCTCATAAAATTTGTATCACATCTCCTCCAAAATATCTCAATCCATACTCCACTGTACCTCTCAAGTACCTGAGCATATGTTTTGTTGCTACCCAATGCACCTAACTCGGCTCCACCATGAACTGACTCAAGGTGTTCACGGCAAAACATGTATTTGGCTTGGTATTAACCAAATAAATCAAGGACCTTATCACTTGCCTGTATATCCTAGGATCCACCAACTCTGAATCTGAAGTGATCACCTTCTTCATATTTGTAATCACAGGTGTAGCCATCAGTATACAATCCTCTATCATGAATCTCCTCAAAATCTCAGTTGCATACTTCCCTTGTCCAAGGAATATCTCTCATGATACTTTACATACCTCTAACCCTAAGAAATAATGCATCAAGCCAAACTCACTAGCTAAATTCAATTTGCACCCTACAATAAGCTCCTTTACACCTATGAGAATAAATCATCAACGTACAAAACCAAGATGAGAGGATCCTCTCCAACAAGTATGAAGTACAAGTTAGGATCCTCCTTACTCTTGGTAAATTCCATACTCTGCAAGTATCCGTTTATCCTAGAATACCATGCCCTAAGTGCCTATTTGATTCCGTACAAGTATGTCTTAAGCCTACACACATGAGACTCCCTCCCATGTACCTCAAAGCCCTGAGATTTCTCTATGTATACTTCCTCCTTGATTATCTCATTGAGGAAAGTTGTTTTTACATCCATCTAATGCATCATCCACCTCATATATGAAGCAATAGCAATAACAACTTGAATAGAAGCATACCTAGTGACTAGAGCAAATGTATCCTCATAGTTTACTCCCTCTTTCTGGGAGAACCCTCTCTCCATGAACCTCTCTTTGAACTTCTCGATGCTACCATCTGCAACATTCTTGATCTTGTAGAGCTAACTAGAACTCACATCTGAATTCCCCTCTAGTATTGTCACTATGTCTTGAACATTAATCCTCATAAGAGAGGTGTACTCTACCATGGCATCCCTCCATACCCATTGATTTGTTGCTTCCTTAAAACTATAAGGCTCAACATCAATGATGCTAATCATAAGTGCCATATAGTTCGGAAAATTCTTCGAAGGAGTGCACTCTCTAACCACATTCCTAAGAGCCTCACCAACATCCCTGACTATTTGTAATAGCCACATGGGTCTCCTAATAGGACTAGAAGGAACTAACTCCCTGGTGCCAGTTTTTTCTAACAAATATACCCTTATTTCCTGAAGGCTCTAACTTTGTCCTCTTCTCCACAAGCACATGGATGTAAATTGGACAACCAAAGATCCTCAAATGACCAATCTTTGGCTTCACTCCTGAGAATGCCTCCTCTAGAATTTCTCCCCCAATATCCTGTGAGAAATCTTGTTCTACACATAAACCACTATGTTACATGCCTCTTCCCACATAAACATACGCAACTTCTAGTCATGTATCATAACCCTGGAAGAACCGGTGATGGACCTATTCTTTCTCTCTGTAACCCCATTTTGTTTAGGGTTGTATGAAACTGTTATCTCCCTCTTGATCCCTACCTCCTTGCAGAAATCATTGAAGTCAATGGAGGTGTACTCTCCCCCATTATCCGACCTCAAGACCTTTATCTTCTTCCTTGTTTGGTTCTCCACCTGATCCCCGAACTCTCTGAATTGATTGAAGACCTCATCCTTGGTCTTCATAAAGAAGATACAGGTTTTCATGTGACGTTTATTGATGATTTTTTTCTAGAAACCACTAGATAACAAAGTACATAGGAGTTGGAGTAAGAGAGATTTCAACAGTTAACCATGATTCGCCATTGTTAACCATATTAACCATGGTTAAATATCATTGACCATATTGACTATATCTTCCATATTTCACCATATTGGCCATGGTAGATAATCATAACCTTGGTTGACCACAATGACTCACTTACACTTAATCTTTTCATCTACTAACCTCCTTACCTACTAACTTGAGCAACCAACTAACCATCATCTACCATGTTGAACATGTTTAACCATCATTGATGAAAAAACCCATGAAATTAGTAATTGATTAATCCCACTAACCCCTAAAACCCGCCAGACCATTGACACCCTAATCATTAACCCATCAACCACCTAACTCACTAATCCCCCAAATCATCCACTAATTCTATCACCCTTGTTGACCAAATTGACCATGGTTAACCACATTGACTATGGTTGAGCATCTTGTTGATCATTGTTGTCCATGGGTGATCATATTTAACACATAAATACATTAACCC
>ML815157.1:0-10749 GCA_009831015.1 Picea engelmannii
AGAAAAATGATATTTAATAGAGTGATGTTAACATTTTATTTGAAGTGAGTGAGTGGTTCCACATAAATGGTATAAAAAATAAAAAATAAAGATAAAGTTTGGTGGTATTATTGAACAAATAGTATGCATGTGCACAAAAGAAGTCTATATCATCCATAGTACTTGTAATGGGACCGATAAGGATATGCTTCTAGAAGCACAATCTATAGAAATTTATGATAAGAGGAAACAACTCATAATAAATAATATTTTATTACAGTTGTCCATGTTAGATGGGATAAGGTATAACTCGACGTGCCGAAGTTTCATATGATGGCAGCAAGTGTTTTGTACTTTGTCCTTTACGAAAAAGAAGATTTTAAAAGTTTGGTGAATTTTAAATGGATTGTTTTTGTCATACGAAATGTAAGCATTGTATAATCGAAATCCATAACTGATTAATGACAAGGCACGCAGGACTTATGTAGTAAGAGGTGGTCATGAACTAGAGACGACATTCTTCTTTCTAGATCACAGAAACACAAATAGTAAAATAATATTATTATCAGTCATGATGTCTTGGACTATTTTAAATTTTGAGAATAATATTAAATTAATATTATTTTATTTTTAATAAATTATAATACAATTTTCAAAATTATATGGGATCATATCAACCTTTAATATACATGGATTTAAGGTGTCTTGATTTTAATATTAAATTAATATTATTTTATTTTTAATAAATTATAATACAATTTTCAAAATTATATGGGATCATATCAACCTTTAATATACATGGATTTAAGGTGTCTTGAATTTATTTAGAGAGTGATTTTATTTATGAAGTGCCTTAAAAACTCATTCTCTTATTAACTACTTTACACGACGAGAACAATTTTAAAGAAAATTATAATTATGATATAATGATAATAAAAAAAATTAATAAATTAAAAGAGTTAAATAATAATATTTTATAATATAATTTTAAATATTAATATATTAATAAAAAATAATTTATTTATTAAAAAATAATCTATCACATTTAAAAATTAATATGTAATATGATGTTTTTATAATAATTAAAATAAATCAATCCATTACGCAATACATCTTAGATAATTGTTGTTTCTATATAATTTGTGTGTTTCTTTGTGATGTATCACACTATGATATGTTAAAAGAAACGAGAAGTGGGGTGTTTTAAGATATCACTTTGGAACACATACATGATAAGAATAATCAAATTTGGGTCATATTCTTAGTTATATGTTTCTTCTTCATTAATTTTGAGTAATCTTCTTGATTGATTTTGCATAAATATAATTTTATTTATTATTATTTATAATAATAAATTTTGTGAATAATTAAATTTGGTTATTTTTTTAATTAAAGTAACACATAATAAGGATAATCAAATTTGGGTCATATTCTTAGTTATATCTTTCTTCTTGGTTGATTTTGAGTAAATATAACTTTATTTATTATTATTTATATTAATAAATTTTGTAAATAATCAAATTTCGTTCATATTTTTAATCATGTGATTTTGAGTAAATACAAATTTATTTATTATTAATTATAATAATAAATTTTGTTTAATTTTTTCAAATTTATAATAATATTTCAAAATAACATTGAATGACATTGTAAACTGCATTATTGGGGTTTTCAAGCATGTTTTTCTTAAAGATGATTTGGTTGGATAAGTTGGAATTATATAAATTCAAAAATTTAAAGTGATAAGTTCAAGTAACCTTGAAGTAACATAAATTTTGAGATTCATGAAGTGACAGGTTGGACAGGTTGGGTAAATTGGAACCATGTAAATCATGTGGTTCTAGTTTACTTAATCTATCTCTTCAAGGTTTTAAGCAAGAAGGGGTGAACAATTACATGGTTTTAGTTTGTCCAACTTATTTATTTTTTTTGTAAGTAAGAGTGTTATTTATTTATTTATTTAGATATAAAGAGCCTCCAAAAACAAAACCAGAGTTACAGATTGTTCAGAATTGTCGTGCTGTATTAACTAAACTGCCCCAAGGGGAAACCAATTTAGCCAGCCGATATTATGGTCTACATGTCTACCAAACTAGTAAAACTGTAAACAGAGATGAGAGTAGTAAACTAAAAGCATGAGTCTCGTCTCAATATTGGTCATACATTTGGCTTATAATCTGGCCAAATGTAAATCTCTGGCATTGAAAACTTATTAGCTAGGTTCAGTACAAATGTGTGGATCAATCACAATTTTGAAGAGAGCACAATATAAAATAATTAATACACATATTTAATACTTGGATGTAAATCTCTCAACAATTCACTAATATTTTTTAGGTTTTTCTCAAGTTCATTATAAATATAACACATAGTTTTTCTTTGTTTTACACAAGATTGTGTTAATGATTTTGTTGGGACAAAATGAAATTGTTCTCTGTAATACCTTTGTCATAAGTCCAGTTATTAAATTGTCCTATACAATTGCGGAAAATATTATTAAAATGGAACCGAGAGACAATGAAAACTGCGTACAAGAAAACCAAGTCGAGGAAAGCCACATCCCACTAGAACCACAAAACATAAACATAGAGATTGATGAGGGGTTGGATACTTTGAGATCATTTATGAATGATTTATGGAGGACTAGAGTACCTAGCCAAGAGTCCTTTTCCACTTCATTCCACATCGTTTTGAGGTCCATTGCAAGTCCCCAAGGGAAATTAACTTCTATTTATGAATACAAAGCTAGAATGTTTGATTTTTACAGGACTCAACTAGATAAAAACCAAGTTAAAGACTTGGGTATTTCAAAACAAGATCTTTATTTTTATTTATCCTCGATCCAGATAACAACCACTTGTCACCAAGAAAGGAATTTATATTGATTGGTGCATCCACACACAAATTCTTCAAAATGCATGGATAGGTGGTTCATGGTATTTGATGCACCTCCCTACAATAACAAATATGTTTTATTATATGTTTTGAGAAAATTATGGGAATAATTTCTTTCGGGTCACCATGCGAACTACTTTAACATTGGTGACTTCCAGGGGGATGGTTGAGGGTCCACAAAATACCACGGAAGCCTTGGTTATGTTGCCCGAGGATGAAGATTTTCATATGTTAAAACACAGAATGGAGACTCTTCAGTCACCAAATGCGTATTTTTTTAATGTGGTGATATGGTTATCTCAACGTCATGGTGGCTCACTCCATCCTTTGTCGCACATTGGCCATGGGTGGAGTCCTCTCCTGAAGCCACCCACATGGGTGTTTCTGGCCCATCTCCTTCTCAGGTTCCTCATGACCAACATTAGCACGCTTCATAGTCTTTACATCCCTATTTTATATTTATTTTTTTCTATCTTAAGGGGTATTTGTAGTTATTTCGGTCTTCCTTTATCAAGAATTATTAATCTATATCCATCATTGTTTCCCCTGTGGGGCAGGATTTTTTTTTTCTTATTTGGATTACAGAACACTGTCATGGTCTCTCTAGAAACTGAGTGAGTTCAGACCCTCATGTCCATCTTGTTTATATTAATCTTTTCAATCTAATAAAATTTGTATTATAAATTATAATGATGCAGATTAATAGATTGACAATTTGGATATAATGGAGTAAGTTATTAAGTGGACAGACTCAACTTTTTTTATATTTGTTTTTGGAAATATCCTCTCTTATCTATGGGTTTTTTCAAAATTTGGATGACCTAATTTGTATTTAAATGGTATAAAACTCCATGTTCACTGTAAACATATATAGGTGTTCCTCGCCATTCCATCTGCACGTCGACATCCGCATTATCCACTGTTGTTGCAACCTCCCTGTCCACGTGCATGGCTTGTCCCAAGTCGCCACCTTCCGCTGGAAGCTCCTGTTCGCTCCTACCAAACGTTTCTGCTAGGACGTGCTCTTCTTGCTCTGCTGCTCCGTGGAAGGTGGAGAGGATATGGAGGAGTTTAGAGGCCTTCCCGTCCAGATGCTGCAGTCGAAATTGTAGATCATGCACGCCCTGTCGGAGCTCGAAGACCAGCCCGTAGAGAATGTCCATGTTGTCCTGCATCTGCTCGTCTGGGATGGAGTCGGAGATAGAGTGTGGAAAAGGTGGCACCTCCAAGGGTGGGCGAATGTGAAAGGCTTTTGAAGCCAACACAGGTACGTTGGCCGGAAAAAATGGAGGTGCTTCAAGGGGTGCCCGAGAAGTGGAGGCCTTGTCCAGGATGGGCTCTGAGGGTAAGTCGAGCAAGTTGTGCGTAAGAACCAAACCTTCAAGCCGGGAAGAGGTGGCGAGTGGTTCAAGTTCCAGCTGTGAAGAGTGCGATGAGTGCGAGGAGTGCGAGGAAAGTGAAGAGTGGGAGGGGGATAGGCGTCCGAGGCCGAAATGGAAACCGGGGCGAGGTATAGGCGCTCGAGGCCAAGATGGAAACCAGGGTGAGCCCCTCCTTGGCCTGCCTCTTTGCCTAGGCATGCTGACGGCTTAGGAGAGATGGTTGGGCTGCGAGGAATGCCACAGGTGGACGGAGAGGGATGGAGAGGAGCCAGTTGCAGGAGAGCGCCAAGGATCTGATGGGAAGGGTTTGAAGCACAGCAAGAGAGCGCCAAGTGAGAGGAAAGCTGGAATGAGCCATATCTGCGCAGCTGGAGGAGATGAATGGTGTGCCGCATGCAAAGGTTGACGGTGCCTTCAATGAGATCATCCATCGAGGGGACAGCCAGAGACGGGAGATGCACCAAGCTTAATGGTGCCTCAGACATTGTAGGAGGATTTCATTGCATGGGGGTGGCGATTGTTCTTGGCACGGATCTGTCACATGGCCTTCGCCACTCTGGCCTGTGCGCGCCTCCTCGTCTTGCCATGTGTCCCGCACCATCACCCGATCTGGGGGCTTATCCACTACTGTGGCTTTATGCTTACAGTGCTGGAGTATGGGATGTAACAGATTGAGGGACGCTTGGCAAAGGAGTTTTGGTCCGTCCCAATTCGTCCCCAAGTTTGCCAATTCATCCGCTATCTCATTGGCCTTCCTTCTGATGTGAGAGGGTATGAAGGCCTGATTGGGTTGCAGGAGATTCGCGATTGTTTTTAGTCCATGAGAGAGTTTCCAGCAGGGTGAGATTCGATCTGGGTCAGCTACGTTTAGAATTCTCCTGAAGAGATTGATAATGACTAGGGAATCCCCTTCTACAATCATCTTGGTGAAGTTGTGTTCATTTGCTAATTGAAGGGGTTCTTTGATGAGGGAGTGAGAAAGGGGAAGGGGGCGAGTCCTGAGTAAGAGAGATTTTCCAATACTAAAGGATAATAGGTTCAGAAGATGTTCCCATCGGATCCTTTGTAGTCCAATGATGAAGGCTAATAGTCTCCAGGATGTTGAGGCGACATTGGTTCCAGCAATGTTGCCAAGGGCGCTGGGCATTTCTGAAGATCCTTCTATTTCTTTCCTTCCAAATTTGCCAGAGTATGAAGCCTGGAAGGAGTTGCCAGATGCGGTTGAGAAGGGGTGATTGAAAAGCCTAGTCTCTCCAGTCTGCAATAGTGTCGATGACGCTATCTCGTTTGTGATCCAAGGTGTGCATGATCTGCGCACTTTGGTCCCAGACTTGAGCTGTGTAGGAGCAGGTATTGAGCAAATGGTTCATGGTTTCAACTTCTTTTCCACGGAGCATGCAGATAGACGGGCCGACAAAACCCCGTTTTGAAAGGTTATCCCAAGTGAGAATGCTCGAATGAGTGACAAGCCAGAGGAAGAGAGTAATTTTTGGCCAGTGTTTTAGGGCCCAAATTTTGCTCCATACTCTTCCCGTGGGTTCAGGGTCTGATAGAGTTTTGATGGCATAAGCCTCTTTTGTGCTAAAGGTGCCCCTTGGCAAGTATCCCCATCGTAGAATATCTTCTCCGGTGAGAGTGGGGATTTCCCGTTTGCTCAATTCTTCATACCAGGGTTTTAGGTCCACGTGTGCCTCTATGCTCAGGTGCTCTTTATTTAAATTCCAACATCTCCAAGTGGCGTCTGTTGGGTTGGCTTACCAATAGTCTGCTACCTTTGTCAGGCCCGCCTGAGTAGTTGGGATGCTGATACTGTCAGCTCAGTCTTCATGGTCTAGAGTTGGCCACTGCTGCCACGAATCCTTCCAGAAGAGGGTTGTTTTCCCATTTCGAATTTCCCAGAAAGCGTGATTTGTTACCAGATGTCGATTTTGCTTAATTGTCGCCCAAATTAAAGATCCAGGGTTGTCCCCATTCCACCTGATCAAGTTCCTCTCCGACATATTGGGCGCATATTTTTCCCTCCATAGCTTGGCCCATAAGTCATTGGGTTTTTTTAGCCATCACCAATAGATCTTGGCACTAAGGACTTTGTTCATGATTGAGGGGTCCCTTATCCCGAGTCCTTCCTGAGTTTTGGGCTTGCAAAGTTTTTCCCAACTGATCAGTGCTATTTTTTTACCTGTGTTGAGGCCCTGCCATAGGAAGTTCCTTTGCAAGTTCCTTATGGTTGTAAGGACAAAATTTGGGGTTGCAAGTGCCGAAAAGGTGTAGATTGGAAGGGCTTGAAGCACAGGTTTGAGAAGAATGAGGCCACTGGGAAAGTTAAGGGCTTTGTAGGTCCAGGAAGAAAGCCTTTTGGCAAAGGAGGAGAGGAGATGCTCCCAAGAGGTGTTTATGAGGGCGTTGTCTAGCAAGGGAATGCCAAGGTATTTGGATGGAAGGGAGCTTCTGGTGAAACCAAGGATAACGGAGATATTGTTCTGGATTGGAGCAGGCATATTGAAGAAGAAGATCTGGGATTTGTCTTTATTAAAGTCCAATCCTGAGGCCTCAGAGAAAGTTTGAAGGATCGAGAGGAAGGAGTGTGCTTCTTTAACTGTGGGGGAGTCCATCATCAAGGTATCATCAACAAATTGGCTATGAGAGATCGGGGGGGACATACCATGCAGAGGTAGACCCATCAACGAGTTGCTTGCTATGGCTACATGAATGGAGTGACTGAGACCCTCGTCCATGATAATGAAAAGGAAAGGGAATAGAGGGTCTCCTTGTCTAATTCCCCTAGAGGGAGAGAAAGGACGGGAGGGAACCCCATTAACCAGGATAGAGAAGAAAGTCGAGGAGGTGAGATTTAGAATCCACTCTACCCAAAGGTGGTCGAATTCAAAGGCGAGGAGCATTGCACGCATGTAGTCCCAACTTAACTTGTCAAAGGCCTTAGAAAGATCAAGTTTAAGGATCATAACTGGCATTCGGGTCTTCTGCAAGGAATGGATAACTTCATGAGCTAAGATGACGCTGTCCAGGATCTGCCTGCCTTCGACATAGCCCGATTGTTCCAGAGAGATGATCCCTGGTAGGATGGGCTTGAGTCTTCTAGCAATCACTTTGGTTAGGAGTTTGTAGATGACGTTGCACAGGACAATGGGTCAGAACTGTGTGGGGTGAGAGCTCTGCCCCTCTTTGGGTATGAGGGCGAGGAAAGTCGCGTTAAGAGCTGGGAGGACTTGTCCTGAAGATCGGGAGTCTTCAATGATTTCCCAAACCTCTTCCCTGATCATCTATCACCAATGGTTGAAGAAGTTGCTAGTGAATCCATCTTGACCTAGAGCCTTGCCTTTGGGGGTGTTATGAAGCGCCTGGTCTACCTCCTCAATAGCAATGGGCCTAAGCAGGGCGAAGTTTTGTTCTAGAGTTATTAAGGTGGGTATATGTTGCGTGACCTTGGCGATGGCTTGAGATCTATCCGCTAGGGGTTCCGTGAGGAGATCCTTGTAAAAAGAGACCAGTTCCTTTTCTAGTTCCTCGTGGGAATGGATAAGTTGGCCATTGGTGGAGGTTAACTAAGTGATTTGGTTAGTATGTCGTCGTTGAATGGTGGTCCTGTGAAAGAATTTTGTGTTTCAGTTGCCTTCCTTGAGCCACTGGATGCGAGATTTTTGCTTCCAGCGAGTCTCTTCTTGGGCTTTCCTTGCCTCCAGCCGTTGATTAATATCTGCTTCCTGGGCTTTAAGATCTTCCGTAAGACCGTGCTCCCGGATCTGCCTCTATGTCATGCTCATTTGTTATGTCAGTTGCTTTTGGGAGTCAAAGATGTTGCCAAAGGTTTGCCTGTTCCAAAGTCTGGGTTGTTGCTTAAGGTTCTTGAGCCTTTGTTGAAATCGGTACATCTTGGAGCCATGGGGTACCTCTGCCTCTCTCCACCAAGCTTGGATTTTATTGTGAAAATCTAGGTGGCTGAGCCAGAACTGCTTGAATCTGAAGGGTTTTCGACCTGGGGCGGCGGGCACCTCCAGCCAGAGCTGAATGGGCCAGTGATCCGATCCATGCTAATCGAGAATACTTGACTCCAGAGCTGTGCCTTCCAACATGAGGGACTCAGAAATTAGGAATCGATCCAGTCTGCAGGCAATTTGATGTGTTCCAGTTCTTCTGTTTGTCCAGGTGTAAGTGCCATTGGGGGTTTCTAGGTCTATGAGGTTGTTGTTGTCAATGAGACTATTGAAGTCATTGGCTTCCTGATCCAGGCGCCGAGTGCCTCGTTTTTTTTCCTTTAGGTTGCGAATGAGATTGAAGTCACCCCCTACAATCCATCTGTTGCTCTCGATTAAGGTAGACAGGTACTCCACGTTGCTGAGAAAGGCTTGCTTATCCTTGGGGCTGGCTGGCCCATAGACATTAGTAAGGTGGCCAGGTTTGTTCGAGCCAATGAGACTATAGGCCGTCGTAATGGACCAATTGGTAGTGATGAAGTTTTCCATGATGGTTGTGTTGGGGTTCCATAGAATAGCTAGGCCTCCTACCGTGCTAGTGGTTGTTGTGGAAACCGCCTCCTGTTGCTTCCAACAATAGGGGAGAAGCCTATCTATGTCTTCGGTGGTGCATTTTGTTTCTTGAAGTAGCATAATGTCCAGTTTTTCTGCCAAAATCAGTTCTCGTAGCAGTTTCTGCTTGCTACGTCCGTTGAGACCTCTTATATTCTAGGAGATGATCTTCATGAGGAAGAGGGGGGAGGGAGAGGGGGAAAGTTGTCCGAGATAAGGTGGATTTGACCGGAGTTCACCATGAAGTGACCTATCTCTTGTATAAGCTTGTTTGTTGATTTCCTTCCCCTTTTCTTTTCGTCTTTTTGTGGTTTAATCTGACCCTTTGACTGATTACCCTGTATTCCCATACACTTATTGGATCTGGCTGTGGATCTAGCTGAGGAATTGAGGAAAACTTTGTGCACTTTCCGCAATTGATCCGGGGGTATGGTGTACAGTTTATGGTGTCGATAAGCGTGCTCTAGATGCTCCAGGTCCACTCCTGCTAGTTCCTGCTCGTCAAGATCCATCTCGACGTCCCCGTCCTCTTGCTCAAAGGGGCTCTCCAATATAATATATGGATCTATTGTCGAGTTGCTTGGATCCTTTTCTTGTATTGGTCCTTTAATCCCTGTGCCTGTTTATTGGGGCGCGCTTTCCCTCTGAAAATCTTTGGGGTTTTGGGGGTCTGAGGGATTCTCTGGTTGATCTTGTAGTAGCCCATATTTATTGCTGGTGGACGGGTCCTTGTTTATCTGAGTTGCATGTTTTCTTCCTGCTTGTCTTCTCTTCCCTGATGCCGAAATGAAGCCATCCTTGTCTTTGCCGACCTCTGAGTTCCCCTCTTTGTGTGCGGCATTGAGGGGGCATTCTCTGAAGAGATGTCCGTGCTCATGACATTTCCAACATCTGAATGGAAAATGTTCCTAGTCGATGGTTTGCATCCAGTGTTCGTCGTGGTACTCTAGGATTATGGATCCCGGGAGCGGCTTGGCTATGTTCAAGTACACACAGAGGTGTGAATATGAGGTGTATCTTCTTTGCTTTGTGGCTTCCGATGATTTCACATAAACCCCAATAGTGTTACCGATGCCTGCTAGAACTTCCTCCAACCAGAATTCCTAAGGTAGGGAGTATAGTCTAATCCATACTGGTGCATGTGCAAAGTCTTCATTTTCAGGGCTAAATTTCTCTGTCCAGAACCTTAAGAAAAGTCCTGCTGAGTTGAAAAAGTAAGGCCCTCCATCAAAAATACGGTTGTGGTCCTCTAGGTTGTGCAAGATGATGGTGAAGAATCCCTTGGAGCCCAGCTATAGTTCATAATGTCCCTTTGGCTTCCACCAGTGTTGTATCCATTTGATCAGGTCCCGTTCTGAGGGCCAGAGCCCTAAGAATTTGCCTACCAAGGCATAGTCCCTCATATATTGCTTTTGTTCCTCAATGCACGGTGAACTGATGATGTATTTCGAGGCCTGCGGTGCTTGTGGGATGCATTTGCCTGGTAGCCATGGCATTGACGTTGTTGCAGGTGCTGACGCATTAACCGAGTCAATATCCATCTCTTTGTCCTTGAAATGTCCTTCAGTCACGAGCTTTGAGCGTAGATATGGGGGAGGCTCGAAAGTGGGCCGCTTTGATCCCTCTCCCAGGCTTCCATTCGTCGTTACCTGGTTGTAGGAGGTGCCTTTCGGCCCTCCCTCCTTCAAATTCATGAGCCCCAGCGGGGCAAAGGTTGTGACAATGTGGCCGAAACCCTAAACCTAAGTTGCAGAGCGTCGCCCGTTCATCCATTTGTCCAACTTATTACTTCAAAGTTTTAGGCAGGATTACTAAGGGATGGATAAATTTATCCCCTCTTATGTGTGTTGCATTATCCTAGTTATCCTTACAACGTTGTCTTATGTGATGGGTTATGTCAAGAATCTTTACAATGTTGTGATTTCCCAATGTTAGTTGTGTTTAATGAC
>ML815157.1:11213-21818 GCA_009831015.1 Picea engelmannii
AAAGGTTCAAGGGAAACACCCCTTAAAGAAAAAATTTGGGTTCATTGTTTATCCATTTTGTGCTTTTTCAACCAATAGTTTTTTCAACACGTTGTAAGTTAATTCTGGTTAAGGAATTAGGGTTGTAATCTAATATGGGTTAAATTATTAGGGTTTTGGATGTCACATAATACCTATATATTGTATTCTGAAAGGTGAAGTTTATAATATAAAGAGAACGAGAGGTGCATTTCTCAAGTTGGTTGGTTTTCTCAATTAAAGGTTTCCATGGTATGATTCAGAGGGACATCGATGTTTGCCCACTTATTCCACTGGCACAAATTGTAGTGTCCATCTTGGCAATATTTCTACAGTTTTTCGGGTCCCAAACTTTCGAGGCCATTTTGAGGCCCTAAACGACATTTTTTTGACTTGGCATCGCCCATTAAATATATGTTGGGATGTATTGGGTCATTCAAAGTATGTACTCCTCGGCTAGACCTTTTCGACAAGGTACCGAGCGCCCCAAATGAATACAGTATGCAAAAGTTGCACCCTCGGGAAGTTGACTTATCAACTACCCCCATCGAGGCCCACAAACCTTTTGGCGTTTCATCTTCCAGGGTTAGGGTTTTGGATGTTTGGGGTTTTCTCATTTATACTTTATGTTAACAAGGCCTTTGGAGCCTCATTGTAATTAGCTTCCTGTGAATGAGCGTAGCCGACGCATCTCTCTTTAGAGATAAGCTACTACCATTCTAGCGAGCTTATGTGCTTTTCATTTTATAGTATTTTGTATTCTAGACAATCTTTAATAAAATACGTGTTTTATTGTATTATTGTATTCCTTGCAATATCTTTGTGTATCTCCTTGTTATATCTATGTTATATTTCTTCCTTCACGTTGTTCTCAAAATAATCAGGATCAATGGTATCATAGAAGTATGTTCCTTGTCATTCTTAATGCATGTACCCGACGAGGTCAGAATATAGAGAGTTGGGTCTCGAGCTTGTTTCTCTTGAAAACAATTGCTCTCGTCCACCCAAGCAACCTCCCATGGCGAAAGAAAAGAGGGATGGCAGAACATGAGATCCTATCAAACTATTGCTCGAGGAAGCCCTCACGCGACAAAGAAACGAGATGATGGATAATTTCATCTAGACCCTTCGACGATTGTCGACAACAACGGAGGCACCTTCAACCAGTGGTCACTTCGGAGGTGTGGCGCCCTTTAAGGTACAAGTTAACTTTGATATTTATTTATTTGAAGGCCAGATAGACGTCGACACTTGGAAAAATGGTTAAGTCTGCTAGAGGGTTATTTCTCTATTCAAAAATTTTCCAACAATGAAAAAATCACCTTCGCACTACTTAAGGCCCTTCCCTCTGTCATAGATTGGTGAGAGACTTGCTGTGAGAAAATTGTCGAGGATGAGTTTGTTATTTTTGGGCTAAGACCCACTTGGGCGGATTTTGTTGATTCCCTCAAGGGACAATATTACCTTCTTAGGAACTATGACGACCAATACATGAGATGGACTACACTACATCAAGAAAAGGGCCAAACATTGTCGAAGTTCACAAATACCTTCCATGCCTTGCACACCAAGCTGGGTATCAAAGACTCCAAGCGACATCTGGTTCTAAAATACCGTGGGGATCTACATAGGTACATCCAAACCAAAATGGAGTTTTTGGACGTCTCGTCATTGGGAGTCATTTATCGATATGTTGTCAAAATCGAGCAGAAATTTAAGCAACAGAACAAGCGAGAGTTCGGGTCTGCAAATCCACAACAACCTAAGTATGGTGAGGGTGGCCCTAACTCCCAAGGCAAAGGACGAAGCAAGGAAGGTCAATCCCAAGACAATTAATCCAAGCCACCAGTAAATAAAGGTAATGGGAAGTCGAAGAAGGACACTAAAAAGTGGTGTGAGTTCCATAAAATCCCTTGGCACAATACTGATGAATATCGCTCAAAATAGTCATTGTTGTCTAAGAAGAAAGCTTCAAGGTCAAATGTTGACTCAGACTCTGATTCAAAACTAGAAAAGGGAAAATGGATCATTGACGCAGAATCCAATGTCACCATCGCTACCAAAAATGTCCAGCCAGAGTAACCAGAGGAGCTTGAAGAGGGGTATCGTCTCTTCCACACGCAAATGTGGGTGAAGGGGACCCCACTCCATTTCATTATTAACAGCAGTAGCCAGAAGAACTTGATTTCAGCAGAGGTCATCAAGAGGTTGAACCTAAAAATGACATTGCATCCGCAGTCATACACCATCAGTTGGCTCAACCATGGAGGGGACATCCGCGTCAGCCAACAATGTCGCATGCACATCAAACCTTTCAAAGACGAGGTATTGTGTGAGGTTTTCCCCCTTGAATTTTGTGATGTTTTGTTAGGATAACCATATATGTGAAAGTTTCATGTTGTTTATAAAGCTAGGGCCTGTAGTGTCATTATTACATTGGGAGATCAAATCTATAGGGTATCAGAGGAAGTCCCAACTATTGTGGTCTCTTTGAACTTCGCAAAGAAGTGCATAAAGGTGGCCTCTTAGACCGTGAAATTTGTCCTCTTTATGGTTCAGTCGAAAGGTGAACGAAAGATCACTACAACCACCAAAACCTTTGCACAGGGTCTGTCTACACAGCAACAACAGGTGGACAAGATAGCAGAAGAACACAAAGACATATTTTCCTCACTTATTGGGGTGCTTGTGCACTGTCAAGTAAATCACTCAATTGATTTGAAACCTGATGCTCCTCTGCCTAATGACTATGTGTATAGGCATTCTATTATGGAGAATAAAGAAATCAAACGCCAGATCCAAGAGATAATTCTGAAGGGCCACATCAAACCAAGCTCCTCACGTTGCGGGAGCCCAATTGTTATGGTACAGGAGAAGGACGAGACATGGCGACTTTGTAATGATTACATAACCCTTAACAAGTTCACAGTCAAGAACTGGTACCCAATCCCCTGGATTGATGATCTTCTCGATCAGCTCAAGGGAGACAAGATTTTCAATAAGATTGATTTCCGGTCAAGCTACCACCATGTGTCGATTGAGCAAACTAATGTATGCAATACAAGATTCAAGTCTAAAGGTCTCTTCGATTCGCTTGTCATGCCTTTCAGCTTGACTAATGCCCCGACCAATTCATGTGAATGATGGATGACATATTACGGTCATTCACAAACTCTTTTGTGGTCATATATCTGGATGACATATTACGGTCATTCACAAACTCTTTTGTGGTCGTATATTTGGATGACATCCTTATGTTCAATAAAATATGGGAGAAACATTTGAAGCATATTCAACAGGTCTTAAGCACCCTGCGACAACACAAGTTATATGCCAATTTGGAGAAGTGTTCCTTCCGCATGCAGAGAATCCAATATTTGGGATACATCGTGGATGAGCAGGGTGTGCATGTGCATCTAGCCAAGATCCAAGTCATCTGTGATTGGTCGACCCCGAAGACAATGACCAGACTCTGCAGCTTCTTGGCCCTCGCCAACTTCTACCGCTGGTTTGTGTTGGGGTTCTCTCATATCACTTGGGACCTAAGCCAGATGACCAAGGATGGAGCGAAGGCCAAGTTCTTGTGGGTTGCATCCTAACAAAAAGCATTCAAGGATTTGAAATGCCGCCTTTGCTCAACACCAATCCTTATTCTGTCAGGCTTGCAACAACCATTCGAGATTGAGATAGATGCTTCAGATTATGCTATCGGTACATTCCTTATTCAACATGGACATCTAGTAGCCTATCATAAAGAAACACTATCTGATGTTGTTCTCAAATACCCCACCTACGACAAATAAAAGTACTCCATTGTGCAGGCATGTTGATAGTCAAAGCATTACATTATGGGGAAGGAAACGATCATCCACATTGATCACAAGCTTTTGCAATTCATGCATACACAAGGAAAGTTACAAAATGACCACCATCAGAAGTGGTCCAGGTACTTACATCAATTTCACTTGAACATCAAGCACAAGAAGGACAACACCAACCATGTCACAGATTGCCTTAATCGACCCCCGGTTGTGGCGCTAACCACAAATCTTAATACTTGTGGGAATGAGACGTACGAGTAGCCACAATTATACAATAATGACTTTGACTTTGTTGATGCCTATTAGACATTGAGCGCAGGAAAAACAATCCCAGGCTTTCATCTCCAGGATGGATTTCTATGCCATATGAGCCATCTCTGTGTTCCTTCAAGCAAGCAGGCAAAGCTGATTTGGGAAGCTCATTACAGTCGAGAAAATAGACATTTTGGTGTAGACAAAACAATGGCAATATTTCAAAAGCATTCTTATTGGCCAAAGCTTCGACATGATGTCTACAAGTACATTAGATCATGCATTTCCTGCACCATTACCAAACCTTCCATCAATAAACATGGGATATACACCCTTATTCCTACTCCAGATAAGCCTTGGGAGTCCATCTTTGTGGATGACATGTCTGAAATGGCTTCAACCAAGCATGGGAATGACTGTGTCTTCGTGGTCGTTGATCGTTTCTCTAAGATGGCAGTTTTGACCCCCTGCAAAAAGAGCATCGTAGTCGAGGCCACCGTCAAACTCTTCTTTGAACAAGTTTAGGTTCATTTTGGGCTCCCATGAACCATTATCTCAGATCGAGACAATAGTTTCCTGAGCACTTTTTGGTCCAGCCTATCGTCGATGATGGACACCAAGCTGACCAAATCGACTGTCTTCCACCCATAGACTGGTGGACAAACATAGGTAGTCAACAAGATGATTTTCCATATCGTGAGGATGTACAATTCCAAACATCAATGCACATGGGATGAAAAGCCTTCTTTATGTTCAACATAAGCTACAACAGAGCCCTCCACAACTCTATTGGCCACAACCCTTTTCAAGGGTGCTTGGGGTTCCAACCATTGGCCCCCATTGACGTAAGTTTACCCATTGCAGTTGCACATGAAAAGTCCTCTCACGCTCAGACAGAGGTTGATCGAGCATCCAAATTTGTTGAGCAAATCCAACACATCCAACAACAAGTTCATGATATTTTTCAGAAATCCAATGGCAAGTACAAGCAACGTCACGATCAACATCCAATACCACACAAGTTTCAAGTGGGAGATAAGATATGGTTGCATTTGCGGAAAGAGTGCCTCACAAGACCCCATAGGAAGCTACGCCCATTTTGATATGGGTCTTACACCATCACCAAGTATGTGGGTGAGAGTGCTTTTGAATTAAGTATTCATCTTTTGAATTAAGTATTCCTCATTTCCTTGGCTTGCACCCGACATTTAATGCGGAACTGCTTCGACCATATTTTCCACCTCTCCTTGACACTTCGAACGCAGTCAAGCACTTGGCCCCTACAAAAATCAATCATGACTACATTGAACAAATGACATTTAATCGGATCATGGTCACCAAGACGAAGGGCACCTGCCAGCAGAACATCCAACTCTATTGGGTCATCAAAGCAGGGTTGTTTCTTCACAAGGAAAGTGGCTCACCAAGAGTTGGATTAGCAAAAATTTTCCCATCTAATGAAGGAAATTCATGCAATGGAGGCCATTTCTTCCTAACGGGGGAGGATTGATCCATGTTTGGTCACCCACCTATTCCATTGGATTAAATTACAATTTCCATCTTGGCAATTTTTCTACAGTTTTTTTAGTCCCAAAATTTCGAGGCCGTTTTGAATCCTTAAACAATGTTTTTTTTGCTTGGAAACATCCCTATATATCCCAATAGGGATCTGGTGGGCCATTCAAAATGTGTACTCTTCGACTAAACCTTTCCCACAAGGTATCGAGTACCCCAAACGAAGATTGTATGCAAAAGTTGTGCCCTCAGGAAGTTGACATATCAACTAGCCCCCTCTAGAACCACAAACCTTTTAGCATTTCATCTTTCAGGGTTAGGGTTTTGGATGTTTAGGGTTTTCTCATTTATGTTTTATGTTAAAAAGGCCTTTGGAGCCTCATAGTAATCAACTTCTTGCGAATGAACGTAGCCAATGCATCTCTCTTCAGAAATAGGCTACCACCATTCTAGCTAGCTTGTGTGCTTTGCATTTTACAGTCTTTTGTATTCTTAACTGTCTTCAATAGAAGATGAGTTTTATTGTTTTACAGTGTTCCTTGCAATATCTCTGTGTATCTCCTTATTATATCTTTGTTATTGTTTTACTGTGTTCCTTGCAATATCTTTGTGTATCTCCTTATTATATATTTGTTATATTTATACCTTCCCGTCATTCTCAAAATAATCCAGATCATGGTAAATCTTTATGTATTTATGTGCGTGTGTCATTTTTATTCTTAAGTTTTTAGATTTTGTTAATATTTCTTGTCACATAGGTTTATCAAACTCTTCAAGAATACCTAACATTTGAGATACATCATCCCCTCATTGGTCATATGTTGTTTTTTTTATGAAATTTAAATTATTTGTCATGATCTGCAAGATGTTCAAATATCATTTTTTTTCGATTTTCAGCATTCATCTCCTTCCATAGTGCTTGAATTATATTTATTGATTATTTTGCAGAGAGCTCTCTAAGACACATTGGAATTGATCAAGAAGGACTTTCTTAATACAATAATCACATAGACTAGCTTATTAGGGATGCACTACTACAATATGATTATTTTGAGTCTTTTTAGGCAAAATTTGATGTAAACACCACACGTGTTTAGTTTTTTCCATGTATATCATTTTTTATACAAAAAAATTGTGATGCAAAACACATAAGAAAAAAAAACACATAATTAAGTTCTATGTCATTTTATCCCTGCATTTTTGTTTTAAGTGAATTTCAAGTCATTTTTTCATTTCACATTGGATTTTCCTTGCCCAGAGCTTGTGGTATCTCAATCTAGTAGAGATCTCTTAGGCCCCTCATTGAATCAAAGGTAAGAATCTCCTACTATTTTCAATTTTCTCCAAATCTTTCCTATCAATTTGTATAGTTTAAAACTCATAAGCTAGCTAACATGATATCCATGTGATGCCTTGCACATGTAATATGAAAAAAAAGACAATCTTACAAGCAGCTCAATGTATTATTTTTTATTGGGTTTTGGGATTCATTGGGGGAATGGTATTTAAGGGTGGGGTTTGGGATTTTAGGAAAATAATTGCATATCTATGGGTTTTGTGGGTATGATTTGTGAACTTTGGGGGTAGATCAATGTGGTTCCTTGCACATATAATACGAAACAAAGACAATCTTACAAGCCGCTCAATGTATTTTTTTTACCCCTCCCCTCTGCCCACCATTTATTCTCTTTATTCTCTTCCTCATTGTCCACAAAACCTCCTCCATCTTCCTCTTTTTTCCAAATCCCCCTTTCTCTTCCACTTTGTCTCCTCCTCTCCCTTCCTTATTCTCTCTTCTTCTTCTTCTCATCCTCCTCATGTTTTCCCACACCTTTGTCCTCTCCATTTTCTTCTCTTTCTTCCTCTTCCTCTTTTTTCCCTACTACTACTACTACTACTACTACTCCTTCTCCTCTTTTTCAACTCCAACTCCTTCCTCTTCCTCCTTTCCCCTCATTTCATTGAGAAGATTCATAAAATCTTGTTATAAAGAGAAATGACATAAAATCTTGTATAACAAGATTCCTAAAGAGAAAACCCCATGTACAACATAATTTCCTACCTAGGTAGGTGATGGGAGAAAATTTGAAAACATAGAGAGAACATAATGAACCAAGTAGGACATTCTTCCCCCAAAGAAAAATTGCTTCGTGCTGCAATAAGTGTGTACATGATAATAAGAGTACAAAGAGTAGATAAAAGGAATGAGATGCTTGTTGGCACATCGCATCATGCATGTTTAAGGAACCAATGCATTTGCAAGACAAAGTGGAATACATTCTAGATAAAAGGAATCTACTCGGTGCAAAAACGATTGAATGTCTAATAATTAGATAGAATTACTACCACCACCTGGCATAAGATCTACTTTGTTTGCAATTAAAACGGTAGACTCATGCCCTGCCTTCCCTGTAAGCCCTGCAAAACATATTTGATTCATGTTATCCTCTTATACCGACCATCACAAGTAACTATGCAATCTACTCAAATTCATGTTTGCGCCATATCATGGAGAGATCATTAACTAATGGAAAATTAAATACCCATCCGTCCACAAACACTGTAGGTTTTGCGTTTTTTTAACAGGGATTTTCATGCAGGGTAAACCTTCAAGCACGGAAACAGAAACGCTATCACGATTTTGTACGAATTTCTGATGATTTTATAAGAATTGTTTGGAACTACGAAAGGCAAAGCGCTGACATTATGAAAGTAGTCATGACTCATGATTTTGTGTAAATTTGGCGATTTCGATTCTGTCCATTGTACTTCCACATAATTAGGTCATTATGGATTTGTCTATTAAAGAAAGAGTCATGTAATAAAAAAGAACAGCCACAAAGCTATAGGCTGATACTTATGACAATTTAATCTCATAAACAGAAAGAACAATCACAAGTTCAATCTCATAAACAGAAAAAACAAACACAGGTTCCTCTGAGTTGGTCGGAATAAATCCCAACCAAAAATATTAAGATAGTATGATGACGATATCATTCAAATCTAATTATATGAAGATAATATTATGACGATATCTTTCAAATATAGCGTTCTATATGGCGTACTAAAATCACGTTGCCCAGCGCATGAAGAATTGCTGAATGTCAGTTTTTATTATTCAAATTGTAATTTTAAATATCTATATAAATTCAGAGTCTCGGAATTAGTTTAAGATTATAGTTGTAGTTATTTTAAATATGTATAGAAATTCAGAGACTCAGAATTAGTTTAAGAATACAGTTACAGTTTTTGTAATTGCAGAAATTACAGTTTTGCATCGAACTTTTACAATCAGATTAGAGGAAAAACGGAGTAAGATAATTGGGGAGAATTTTTTTTTTTTTTTCTTTCAGTTAAAAAAATGGTTCTGAATCGGGTCAGATTTTTAGGGGTAGCCTGAATTTGACATGGATTAAAGTTTCATTTATTTTAGAATCCTATCTCAGGGGATTTGTCCTATTTTAAACCAACCCAGATGCTCAGAAAATCGATCAGACTTCTCAATTAACAAGAACTTTAAAACCCATTTCAGAACCCTACCCCAGGAAGTTTGCCCCCATTTTAAACCAACCTAAATGCTCAAAAAATCAATCAAACTTCTAAATTAACAGGAACTTTAAAACCCTAACCCACTCCGAGGAAAAACTACCTAAATAACAAAACCATATAATAACCCATATCCCAATGTTATTAAGTTACCATATCCCAATGTTATTAAGATATTATTCTAATGATATCATTCTGTGACCAATTCACAAACAACCAATTAAAATTTAAATATAATGTTGTGACCAATTCATAAACAACCGATTAAAAACTCTAAATCTTTAAAGGTTAACCAGCACTTAGAACAGATCTGCAAGTTCACTGCCGGCTGTGTTGAATAGTAGCTGTAAGTACCATTCAACACAGCACGCAAGCCCCGAGAGTGGCTTACGCTGATTGTCAAAGCAAAAGATTTAAAGATAGAAAAACAACCCACTAAAATTCAAATATAATGCTGTGACCAATTCACAAACAACCCATCAAAAACTCTAACCTTTAAAAGCTAACTAACACTTGGGGCAGACCGGCCAGTTCACTGCTCGCTGTGTTGAATAGTAGTTGTAAGTAAGTGTAAGTCCACTTACATTTATTTACAAGTACCATTCAACACAGCAGGCAGGCCCTGCGAGTGACTGGCATTGACTGTCAAGGCAAAAAATTTAAAGAAAAAGAAATAATGATTTACCTGAATACTTCTAAAACCATTCTTGTCTCTAATTCATGGCCGCAGCTCTCCCAATAAATCCAGTGCAGAGGGGTGGAGGTGGCCTTTCCAGGGCAGCAGATCTTGCAGGCGGAGGCCGGTATGGCATAACGAATGATTTTGACCCAAGTTGTTCCGATCTTTTTCGGGGCGTGGAGTATCGATGCGGCCATGGAGGCAAATATCTCCCTTTTTATGTTTCCCCGCTTCGGGGGATGCCTACCCATCATTTCTTGGACTCTGCCAGTCCCGGGCCTTGCCACGACCACACCATAATAATCGTCAGATAGTTTATTCTCCATTATACCGATTCTCGATACACAGTTTGCTTGCCTATTTGTGCTTCCAGAATCCACTCCCAGATGCTACGCTAGTAAAGCACGCCGGCAGAACTTTTAGGAAGCAGAGAAGCAGGTCAAAATTAGAATGGTTGGGCGAGCCTACCAGTTGAATTATGATGAAGCAGAGAAGCAGGGTAAGATCTGAATCCGTGTGGAGCCATATGGAATTTCCTCTTCTTCTGTTATGAAATTTCGAGGAACAGCTGTGTTCCATTTCCATAACATCCAGGTAGAAGGTTCTGAGATGAATTTGCTGCGCCTAATCCAAATGAATCTCGTAGATGTTTATTTCATTTCATTTGATGTACTTTTTGTTAATATTAATGAGGTAAGTGTTTAATTGATGTTTATTCCATTTCATACTTTTTGATGAGTAAGTGATTAATAGATTTGATGTTAAGATAGATAA
>ML815157.1:44969-71993 GCA_009831015.1 Picea engelmannii
ATATATATATAATCAAAATCAAGGTTATAAATTTATAGTAATACTTACAACATATTTTAATAAAATGAGCTGAATTAATTGAATATTGAATATCAAGTTTTTAACAAATTTATAGTGTCTAGGGAGTTTGTTGATTTGTTTGTAATGTTTTGCTAACATATTTGAAATAAGATTTTTGTTTTTGAAAACCATTGTGATAGAAGAAAATCAAAATATATTTGAAATTATGTGAGTATATGAAATGGAGATTAATTTAATGATTATTTATAAAAAAAATATTATTTTTATTTTAATGATAATTTTTTTATAAAAATATATAATTTGTAAATTTAAGTTAAATGATTATTAGTTAGTTGTAAAAATATGGAAAAGTGATATTGTTTTATACATGTAAATATTTAATTTGTTATGAGTTATTTAAATAATCTGTTGAGTTTTTTTTAATAAAATAAATAGATACTAAATGTATTTTATTATAAAAAAGATCATATGTAAAGTTGAAATCTTTTTAAAATAAATAAAAATAAAATTGTGAACGTAAATATTTTTATAATTTTTTTTTATATGTAGCAAAAATCTTAACATGTTTTATGGAAAAAAATAAAAAAATATTATACTAGATTACATCTTGAATTAAGATGGATCTAGGCTAGTATAAATTAAATTGTCATAAATTATTTTTATATTTTTTAAATTTATAACCACTTAATTTATTTTGATTTTTATAAATTAAAAAAACATAATATAATAATTTATAAAGATTTAATTTATATAAATTAATATACTTCATTTCTTTAAATTCAAATTTATTATTTTAAAATATTTGAAACTATATTTGAGTTTTAGACTAAGATTTAAAATAGTTTCTAATTTTTTTTTGTTTGTTAATTTGTGCAGGACCTGCGATTAACCTGTGGCTTGAGAGTCAAAATCACCCGGGGATTGCACCCGCCCTGAGCCACACCAACCCTTAACATGGTTGGATTTTTTGTCCCCGCAGGTTTCGAACCGGTGACTTTAACATCACAGAGTGGCTTAACAACACACTTAACAACACACTCCATCACCGCCTTACCCAACGGTGAAAAACTCCTCGCTTTCCACCATTGGATCCAACCCCTTTGGGCAAAATAGTTTCTAATTAGTTAAAAGTTACGAACTTTATTTTTTAGTTTTTTCCTTTAATTAATTTGGAAATTGACCAACTCAACACTGTGAAAGAGGAATTGCAGACCTTGGATGAAAGATAGGTGGTTGTAGGTAAGCATAGAGGCGGGCAAATTAGGAAGCCTACACCCATTGTGTATTTGTTGCTTCTTGAATGTTTGAGAGAGTTTTTTTCTTCAAATGCTTCTTATTAGTTAAAATTTTGTTTTCCTTTTTCCACTCATAAAAAAATCAAAATAAATTATTAAATAAATTCTAAGACTTTTGTCAATAGTATAAATGTTCTTCCAAATCCATAAATGAACTTTCTGTAAGAGATATTGTTTATCTTAGTTTATTATTTAGGATATTGGTAGTTAATTGGATTTGAGACGATTGGTTCAACTAAGTTTGCTCTTATTTTGGTGTGTAGTTGAGATATTCTCTCAAGTGGTTGATTGTGTGATCAAAATAATTTATCTATCTTGAAACAATGTTTCATGCATTAATACATATCATTACATTAATTTAATAGAGCTTTAAAAACAACATTGTGTGTAATAAGCTCTACTCTCTCATTTTAATATGGTATCAGACCAAGACTAGGCTTGACTCGTGGGCTTGACTCCTTCGGAGGTGGGCCCATGGAAATGGAAACATAGAAGAGGTTAACATGGAGAGTAAAGTAGTGTGTAGGTGGGCCCATGAAAATGGAAACATAGAAGAGGTTAACATGGAGAGTAAAGTAGTGTGTTTGTGTCCCCAGTGAAAAAAGCAACCACTAAGAAGTATGTTGAAGACATTGTAGTGTGATGAGGAGAGTAGTGGATCTAAGTGTGTGCTGGTGGGTCGGGTGATCATTCTCTAGAGAATATAAGTGCTGGTTGATTTGAAGGGAGCAATAGTTTTATTTTAGAGAATATAAGTGCTGATTGATTTGAAGGGAGCAACAGTTTTATTTGATGGTCACCTGAGCCACCATTGCTATGAAAGTTATCATACCAAAATAAAAAATGAGAGAATAGACATAGTTACACACACAAAAATAATCTATAATAAAACTGAATACAAATACAATAAAGTGTAACTCTATTATATAGAATTCACCAAGTATTATCAGATCTAACTTATTCTAAATATAAAAATAAAAACTGAAAAAATATCTCAACTATATACCAAACTAAGAACAAATTCACCTATCTCACAAGTCATCTAACAACTTCCTAATAAATAGAATAAACATACATTAATTCTTAATTCTGACACTTTCGAATCAGATAAATATGACCAATTTATAAATCGTTAAATTTATATATCCCTTATTATACCGAATATATATATATACCTTATTATACCGAAAATATTCCCTTACATTGAATTTGGCGTTTGACTGAACCATGACATCACGGTATACTCAAAGTCACGTGTGTACCCTCTTATTCAGATTACCAAGCTTACTTTTAGGAAATAATTCCATGTCGTCTTCATATTGTCTGCCCTGCCTAGTAGCGAGCCTGTGCTGAGAAGCCTACTTTGCCTTCTATACAAAGCTCACCTGTTTCTGGGGATCATTTACTATCTACTTCAGATTGTCCACCCACTTCTGGGCTTGCTGCAGATATATCTCCGTTGCCCTTGAGTCCTTTTAATAGCTTTGAATTTCTTTCTGGTCAGTATTTTAGGAAGATTCATAAAAAATTGGAGAACATCTTCACAATTATTAGGATGGTTTAGGTTAAGGTTAGAATTGCCTCAGTGGTTGTATATAATTTATTTTCAAAATGGGTGGCGACACCAATAACAAAGCAGAGTTTGGAACTTAAAACACTTACGGACTCCCATTAATTTAGCAGGAGTTGCTAAGCACCCAATCTGAAAAATCTGACATTGTGCAAGATTGCACAAGGTTTGGTTTTCTTCTCAAATGAATTTTGCTATTTCTGAAATTAAATCTCCTCTTGCGCCTTATTTTTAACAATTGTTCCAATGAGATAATCGGCAGTGAATGGTTCTGATTGCAGTTTGAGGATGAGATGCATGGCCAAAATGTCCGCGGTTTCGGGAAGCTACTTACATGTATGCTCTAAAATCCTTTGTAGCTTTTTTATGTCGATGGATCAGAACTATGTTGAGTATGCAGCATTGATTTTCTGCGTGGTATTCTTCCATCGTTTGAATCAGACTTTAAACTTGACCTAAGATATAGGAAATTAAGTTAAAGTGAAGCCCTGTTCCAAGTTAGACCATAATCTATGATGGCCTGTATATTTTATATTTGACCACAACCTATTATGGATACAGGGCAGCTTATACCGTAGTATTGCAATAAAATTCTCTACAATCTGAAGCAGTTTATGAATATCGTCGTCAAAGAGATTTGTTGGAGGAATCCAATTTTGTAGTCAATGCTCACGGTACCCCAAAATATTTTCAGGAGGTAGTTTTTGGAGCCCCTAGAGTTAGTACGCATTCTCTCCAAATCTAATGGAGAATGGACCTCTATGAGATCTCTGTCCTTTGCCTTGCATATGCAATGGAATGAACTGGCTCTCTGTTCTTTGCCTTGCATTTTGAATGAAATGAACTAGGTCTTTGTCCTTTGTTCTGTATTTTCAGTGAAATGAACCGACTCTATCTCGTTTTCTTGGCATTTTTGATGAATTGAACTGGTCTCTGTATTTTCATTGAATTGAACTGGGTCCCTGTCATTTCCTTTGCGTTTCAATGAATTGGACAGGGTCTCCATCATTTTTCATTTTAAATGAATTGAACTGGATACCCATCATTTACTTTGCATTTTCCATGAAACGAACTGAGTCTCTGTCCTCTGCTTGTGTTCTCAATGAAATGAACTGGGTATCTGTCCTTTGTTTTATATTTTCATTGAACCGATCCCAGTATCTGTCCTTTGGAGAAGGATTATAAAAATTTGAAGTTTATACCTTGTTTTAGATTTCTCCATATGGATGATAGATATGGATTTATTCGATTCCTCGGGGGCTTAAAAAATCCAAGTTATTGAGATTGTTTTTTTAAGGCAACGTATGAACTGGGTCTCCATCATTTTGCATTTTCAATGAATTGAGCTGGGTCCCATCATTTACTTTGCATTTTCAATGAAATAAACAGTCTCTGTCCTCCGCTTGTATTCTCAATGTAATGAATTGGGTATCTGTCCTTTGTTTCATATTTTCATTGAATTCAACCAGTACCTGTCCTTTCATTGAATTGAACCAGTATCTGTCCTTTGGAGAGGGATTATAAAAATGTGAAGTTTATACCTTGTTTTAGATTCCTATGCATACTTAATAGATTTGACTAGATTTGACTTGTTTAAGATTCCTCTGTATACTTAATAGATTTGGCTTTACCAGATCCCTATGGATGTTTAATGGTTAAGAATATTAAACATTTATCAGATCTCGATTTGGCTGTATACAGTCTGAGTGGGCCTAATGGTTAAGAACATGTGTTTCCTCTTAAGAGATCACAAGTTCAAATCCAGAGGGAGGTAGGGTATGTATACCTCCGTAGACTTTACCAGTCAAATCGCTGGGCGGAGGGGGGTCCCTTGTCCCACAAACAAGGGGGTCTCATACACCAATTTGGTGTGGCTTGGCCGTGACCTTAAAAATAGATTATTATTATTATTAATAGACCTAAATTTATCAAGATTGATTTATTTTTTAGTGGGCACTTCCCAGGATTCTCAGGGGAAGTCTGGTGGGCACTTCCTCTCATTTTGACGATGATACTCGGGATTCTCATTTTGATGATGATACTCAGGGTAGACACTAGATTTTTCAGGGTAAAGACTAGGTCAACAACTCGTGAATAAATCATGAATGACTAAAAACAAACATGTTTTAAAGTGAAATTTGAACCTGAATAAAGATAGTAACAACTTTTTTTTGACAACCACTCAAACTATACCCAATTGACTTAAGATGTATCTATGTTACACATCTTATATTTAAAAAAAAATATATGTTTTCAAGTGCAAAGTGCACGAAGCAGCATTCTCGGGATCAGCTGCTATATAATTCACAGAAGCATAGCCTTCCTAATTTTATTTTGGAATATTTACAGAAATCTAGAGTTATATGTGATGAAGGCTAATTTTTGCTGTTTAGACCTAAATTTATCAAGATTGATTTATTTTTTAGTGGGCACTTCCCAGGATTCTCAGGGGAAGTCTAGTGGGCACTTCCTCTCATTTTGATGATGATACCCAGGATTCTCATTTTGATGATGATACTCAGGGTTGACAGTAGATTTTTCAGGGTATAAGACTAGGTCAACAACTCGTGAATAAATCATGAATGACTAAAAACAAACATGTTTTAAAGTGAAATTTGAACCTGAGTAAAGATAGTGACAAATTTTTTTTGACAACCACTCAAACTATACCCAATTGACTTAAGATGTATCTATGTTACACCTCTTATATTTAAAAAAAAAATATGTTTTTAAGTGCAAAGTGCACGAAGCAGCATTCTCGGGATCAGCTGCTATATAATTCACAGAAGCATAGCCTTCCTAATTTTATTTTGGAATATTTACAGAAATTTAGAGTTATATGTGATGAAGGCTAATTTTTGCTGTTTAGTTTTATTTCGGTTTCCTGTTCCCAAAAGGGTGGGGGTGAACTATACAATGGATTTGTACATGTCCATTTCTGGAAACCTTTTTTCCTGATAAGCAGATGGGAAAGAGATCCATGCTCCCTCCTGTAGTTGTTCGTAAGCAAGCTGCAAATTTTCTGACCATTCATTCGTGTTGTGTAAGGTCCGGCCTGTTTGAGAGCCTATTTGGTTTATGTTTCTTATATTTGGAAGTCTATTCCCTTCTAAGCTCTCAACATGTGAGGCCTTCGGTGTAGGACTTTGATATTTGTAGCAGAGAATTCTCCTTTTCGTCTGGAAGCTCTTCACACAAATACTGGACTGGTATAATGCCTTTTTTGGGGTAAAAGCTTTTCACCTCCATATGAATCTCGACACCGATCCTTAAAACATCCTTTATCTCTAGTGTGCTCCCAGTCCCAATTGAAATGAATAATCCAGGTCATATGTCATTAGTCTACTCCTTAAAATTTGAAGTTCAGGAATCCCTTATCTGCTCTCACTCTCATGAGAATTTTCAGGGCCAGGATCTCTACATAGTTATTTGAATCACCCCAGCTTTAAAATTAATATAGTGATAATCATTAAGAAATAGAATAGCTCCTTCACTACATACAGTTTGTTGCCCTGGGCTAGCACCATTGAAATATCCCCAAGCCCTTTTCTTAATAATTGTTGGATGTGTGAATATCCTAGCTTTTAAGTCTTGCAAGGACTTTTTATGTTTTTGAAATTTTGTCTAATTTGTGATGTATGTTACCCCCTCTCACCTAGGGGTAACTAGAGGAGATCATTTTTCATGATCCATATTGTAGACAATGGTTCCAAACATGATGACCAGCATTTTCCATAGACAACAGCCCCTTAGATGCCCCTTCCTAATCATTGCTCAACTTATTCACTTGATCAACAAACTCATCCAATGATGGTGATCTGACACACATGAGGTATATTAGCCATTGTTTCATACGAAGTGTTACATTTAATGTATTGGGCATTTAGGTAATGATCATGGGTTGAAGTTAGATATTGAATCATGATGCTTGGAAGTTATGCTTTTTTGCCTTGTTTCACCTTCGCGGCCGTCATATGTGCTCTAGTCAAGTGTTGTCACTCTTGGGAAAGGGGTAATACTGGGAGGCCTTGATAGGGGTAACGTACCTGTACCTTTCCATAATTAACACTTTCCATCTATTTCCTTTCATTGTCTTATCTTATGGGGGTGGTTGTTACATGTATCCCAAAAAGCTCTGATTCTCTTATGAGAAGAAGGGGTTTGAATGCCTGAGGTTGATGCAGCTGTAAAAAAGAATGGAAAAAGCATGTTATATATTCAAAAAACAAAAGAATAATAAAGGGATATGAACGATGAATCAAAAGCCAAGTAAGCTTGAGCTCCACCCCCTCGCTATGAGGCCATCAACCCAAGTCCTAATGCACTGAACGCATATCTAAAGAAAGGACTTAATTGAATTATCCTGATACAATAAATGCATAAACCTGAAAAGAGGCTTGCAGAGTAAATAAATGAATATCAAAAGTAAAGATAGGGGTGAAAAGAAATAGTGCCAAGGAAAGGGTGACTCAATGCATTAAGCTCTCCCTCTACAAAGGCGCTCATGGAGATGAACATCGCACATGGCCTTGCATGTCAATGACACCATGACCATGAAGTAAAACCCAGGTCATACCACTCACACTTACACTTTGATGGGTTTCAACTTTCTCGAGAAATACTCCTTTACCTGGGTATTGTCACACCTAATAGGGTTTTATGATGGTCCTCCAATACTTAAACTTGGCAAATTGCATAAAGTCATAAACTAGTGTGAAGTTTGAAGAAGATACCTAATGTGAACTACTTATGTGGATTTTACATTCAAATGTAACTCACTTTTATGGTTCTAATGACTCTTGTATCCATGATGGTTGGTCTTGATTCTTTGAGCCCTTGCTTGATGATGATGCACACTTGGACATGGTCCTGTGGAGGACGTTCTTGATGCTTCTCCCACATTTCATGGAGGATGTTTCACATTGTATGGAGGTCATTGGAGCCTTGATGTTGAGCGTTGGACCTTGTGATGACTTGGCATGCCTCTTGACACCCGCCAACACACCTTGGACCTTGGACGTTGCACTCTGGAGCTAGGATGTTGCACCATGAGCTTGAAGTGTCACTGGGAGAAAGTAGGGAGCCCCTTCATGACATTGCACCCCCTTGAGGGTGTTGAGTTTTGGCTTGATGACGTGGCCTTTGATGATGATGGTACACCTCTTTGGAGAGGTCCTAGAGCCCCTTTCCTTGATGACATCGTTATTTTGAGCTAGGATGTTGCACATGTGATGGGACGTCACACTTGAGGATGATGTTGACACTTGCTTGAGCCGACCTAGCACATTGGATGATAAGTTGACACCTTTTTGATGAGGAGATGTGACCTTCTTGATGAGGAGGCACGAATTTTGATGATACTTCGCACCTTTTGGGGAGAGACATGACTTTTGGAGCCTTTGTACCCCATTTGGAGATGATGTCACCTTTCACGAGGCTTCTACACTCACATGTGGCATTTTTAGAGGAAGTTTTCATGATTTTGAATTGTATCTTTGTTTAGAGGCATCTTTGAGGGTCGGCCTAGACCTATCCACCTTGTATCATGGATCTATTATGTTTTTAGGGGATTTTAGTGGATATTAGCTCAATGAGTGCAAGCGCTTAGTTTCCTCATATAAATCGAGGAAGTTCTCCCTCATTTATTCATCATTGCTACTTGTGGAGGATTACTACTACTTGCCTCTTCTTTACTTCTCTTTTGCCTATGGATGAATAGCTCATGCGACTTCTTGGAGAGATGATCTTTGAATGCTTTTTCAAGTTGGATGGATGATTTTCATGGTTAGGGTTTGTTGGAAGAGCATTGATTTACCTAGTAAGTGTTCTTTCTAAGTCTTCGTGGATTTATTCATGAATGTGTTAAGTGTGGATGTTCTTATCAAAGTGGTGACAATGCATTTTCCTTGCATTTATCTTAAATAGATCTTATCTTGTAAATCCTAGGAAGGTTTGTAGTGGACTACCTTCCCTTGATATCATTTTTAAAGCTTGTTGAAGGACATATAAACATTTTATAGGGTTTGTAGTGGACTACCCTAGTTGTTTTCCTATAAGATAGCTTTCAAAGGTTTGTAGTGGACTACCTTAGGGTTTATCCAAAATCCACTCTTGATATCATCTTCTAAAGGTTGCTAAAGGACATAGGACGACCAACTAGGGTTTGTAGTGGACTACCCTAGTTGCCTTTCTATAGGATAGATTCCTAAGGTTTGTAGTGGATTACTCTAGGGTTTTATCCAAGGTCCTTCTTTCACCTTTACCTTCAAGAAAGTTCATAGTTTGACTCCATTTTCCTTAGAGGATTAAACAACACTAGTCTTAACTCTTTGTAGTAAGTCTTAAAACCAAAATTCACCTTTCATTTTATTGTTTTAGGGTTAGATATGGGTTGTGGAAATTTTGCTTTAATTTTCAACCATAATTGGGCTTGATGCCTAGGGTTTAATTGGCAATTTCTACCTTACAATGCATCTTGTTATCATTTATTATATTGCTGATCTAATTTTCATCCCTTTAGGGCTTGATGTCTTTCATGGTTAGGGCTGTTATACTCTCTTATCATTTCAGCAAGTTATTGTTTGCTAAACACTAGTTTAACTTGTATTTTATCAACCCTAGTTTATTGCATGTCTAACTTCTTTAGAGGGATGATTGATTGTTGCTGTTATAACTTGATATATTGCTGAAGATCATCATCTTTTACACAAGTTTTGCGATATCCATAACTTTTCTTTGATTTGTAGTGTTTGGCGTACCTTCTTCACCTATTTTAACTTATTATATATCATTAATTGTCTTGGATATCTCACACATACAAATCTAGAAATTGATTCATTAGACCACCCTATACTTACCTTGAAAACCTTGATTTAGTGGTGGTGTGTTTGAGTAACTAACATAGGAGACCATAGACTTGATCTTATCTTGCTATATGATTCCTTGATGTTACTAGGGAAGCCTCCCTTGTGTTGAATTTCATCCTTCACTAAAACAAGAGAAGTGATTGCTAAGGTGACAATGGTAACACTTCCATGTTACACTTGTCTTATCCCTTGTGAAAGGATTTGCACAAAGGTGCTAGATATTATGATAACAATGCACATTGGAAGGATGGTACAACCTTGTCTTGAAATTTTTTATATTTTCTAGCTAACCAAATGCCCCATGATACCACTAGGGGGAGAGCTTTGAAAGATTTTTAATCCTTCCTCTATTCCCAGATATTCAAACACTCTTCTATTGACTTCCCTTGCTAGCCACCCTTTAATCTTGTAACTCATCCATCTCTGCCCAAACCTCCCTTGCATATTGACAACTTTGTGATGATCTATAGTTTCTAGTTCATGCTTATGCAGAATACAATGATTAGGACCATATTGATTGCATTTTTGAAGAACTTCCCAAGTTAGTGCCTTATTCCTTAGGGCTAACCACATATAGATCTTATATTTGAATAGAGCTTTAATCTTCCATAGAGCCTTCCACCACCAAACCACCCCTTAGTTTTCTTTCATGAACATTACTTTATACCCCAATCTTGGAGTGTAAACCCCTATAGTAAGGTTCTTAGACCAAACCAGAGTATCACCCTCATCTTTAATTCTAATATTAATCTTCTCAAGCTGTTAAATATATACCCTCCAATGATTAGCTTAGCTCTCTGTCAACCCTAACAACTCTTCATTTGTCCAACCCCGACGCCAAATTGTGGTAGTATTTGAGTCAACAGCCTGTGCAAGTCCATGTATTCCTTGACTTTGGAAATTATCTATCGTCCCCGTTATGTTTGATCCCTCCCCTAACCTCCCTACTTTGGGTTACCTAGGAGTTAGTAATTAATTTACGAGGCCTTCTTCTTTGAATAAGGTCCATTATGTAGTCGATAGTTACGTAATGTAAAAGGGTCCTCTTTATTAAGTGGTTGGTATCATAAGTAATGGGACCACAAATAGTTAGCATTTTGCTAGAGAGAAATTATTTATAGAGCTAGTTGGCTATGGAATGTTATTCAAGTGTTGTTATTGTATTGGAGCATTGCTCAAAGGAGGTTTCCACTTTGAAGAGCCCTGTGAACATTGCTTTGTATTTTTTGGATTATCAATACAAAGGCTATGAATTCTATAGGTTCTATATTATTGTCTTTCTTATTTACTTTTCTATACTTTATATTTATTGAATAATTGCAATAATCATTATTTATGTTGGATAAGTACATTACAAGTGGTATCATAGCTCTTTCTTGTATTAACACATGTTTGAATTTTAGAATTTTTTTAAGGCTAGATAACTGTTCTGGCATATTTAAACACACATATCTCTCGTTCAACAAGTAAAATTGCGGTTGGGAAAGCATACAAATAGGGAATACAAGTGGAGTCACTTGGTTGGATACCCTTGTACACCTCAATTGGTACCCCTTTGAGTAGTACTGCATTAGACATAATCAATCTATAGATTCAATCTTCCATGTACCTTAGGGTATATCGAAAGACCCCTAGGCACAATTGAAACTAGCCTTGTATAAGCCTTGCCATCTTGTTTCAATAGTACATTGAAAACAACACTTAGGCAGATCACCCTCGCATACCGGGGAATTGGGTAGTATGACTAAGGGTATAGTCCATCCTCCTTAGTTGGTGTAGTGAAATATTTGGCCGAGTACTATTGGTGGAAACCCTCAGGGATATCAAATACCTATAGTGTTGTTAACCCATGGATTTTCTCACTTGAAAATTGTGAGGGTTAAGAGCCAACATGATTTATTTTGGCTGGAATTCAGGTGTTTTCTTTGATGGTTAATTTTTGTGGAGCCAAGGTTGGTTCCCATACAAGTACAAGTACATGATTGGTGTAGTAGCGTTCTTTGCTTCAGAGACATGAGTTTGCACAGGTCTTCATGTATATAGAGAGATGTTGATTTTTGTATATTCCCTACTTTTTAGGAGACAGATATTGAAGGTCCACATGGAAGTTTTGATAACATATTCAGAGTCCTTGTGAGCTCATGATTAAAATGAGCCTTTTCCGGATGACATGCGAGCAATTTACTATTTTTAACAATTGGAGTTCTAGCTCTTAGATGACGACTCCGAATCCTGATCAAATATTTGGATTCTCACTGAAAATCGAATCCGATGATCCCATTTCGAGCGACATGCGAGCACTTACTATTTTTAGAAGCTGCTTGCATGTCGATTTTGATTGCATGTTTGGATTCCTCACTGAACATCGAATCCAACGATTGTATTTTCATTGACATGTGGTGAGTTTCTATTTTTAGCATGTCTATTTTTAGCAGGGCTATATTTAGTTGGAGTGGTCGCCATGTAGGGTGACATGTGGCAAGTTCAAAATTTCGACAAGTGGCAGTCTCAGAGGGTGACACATGGCACATCATTGCATAAGGATATGTGGCACATGCATGCTTTGATGAGGTGGCATATTGATATTTTTGGCATGTGAAAGTCTATTAAAGACTCACTCCTCTTATGTGCATGCTATTCTCTTCATCCACATGTGCACTTCCCTTCCTATTCATTATTATTATCTGTCCTCATGCGCTAAATCCCTATACTTAGCGCATTACTCCCTAAATCCTAGCGCATTTCCTCTCATATTCCCTATTTTCTAGCGTATTGTTTCATACATGCGCCTCCATTTTCCTTATTTTCTAGTATTCGTTCCCTATTTTTAAGGGTGCAACTCCTTCTTTACCCATGCATACCCCTCACTCCTTTATTTCTCACACTTTAACTCCCTAGTTAATGCATTATGCGCCTCACTTAGTTCCATCTCCGTCATTCCTCATGCACATCTCTTTTCCTTCTTTAACCCCCACGCGTGTCCACTCCTCCCTTCCTCTCACACATGTGGATGTCCCCTTTCTCTCCCACACGTCTTCTTTATCTCCCATGCATTCTATTTTATGCTCATACGCCCTCTTATTTTGGATGTGAGCCCCCTATTTTTGCCACACATATGCGCCTCATGGATCTTTGTATTGGAGAGGTCTCTTCATTGTTCGGGGTCGATTTCTTCAGCACTAGCAACATATACTCTTACTCTTACTCTCTCTCTCTTCCATTTTATAGCTTCTAGTATTTGAGTGAGGATCAATACTATATTGGTTTGTGTAGTTGTGTTTAGTGGTGCAATCAACCCTTTGGAAGAGCAAGAATAAAGCAGTGTTATGTTCTTATCGAGCTTTCATGTTTGTTGGTATGGTGTTTGATTTTTACGTATGATTATGACTTCTAACCCTTTATTTTGGTACTACTGTTTAATTGCGCCCTCTTTTCTTTTTCCCTTCTTTTCTTAAAGATAACGCTGTAGGGATTCCTCCAAATAAACTTAAAATTCAATTCAATTACTGTCTTGGTTGTCTAATTGCAGCCAATAAAACTTTTCTTGCTGCTAATTTTTTTAATTTAATTGCATATTTTTGAGGTTTAGAATAGGAAGAAACCTAGGGACCCCCCTTGAGGTTGGCACGCGCTAGCCCAAACCGAGAGGAGACTTGCCGGTGACATCTAGGGAATTTTATCCTACAATTAGATGCTTTTTACCGTTGATTTTACTTTATTTCAGATCCGATCTAGGAGTCAAAAAGTGTGCTAATAAATTGGCGACGTTGTCGGGGAAGCGTCAATCCTTGAATTGCAATGACATTGGTGAATTTTTCTTCATTTAATTTATTATTTGGACTCACCTGACGACTCCACAGGAAATAGGGTCGACTCCATTGGGGAGCACAAGAGGGTTATCTAGATTTGATCCGACACAGGATCTAGTTCCGAGCCTAAGAAAACCCTAACATCTTTTCCGGAACATGAATATACTTTCACCAAGAACTCCTCTTAAGTTGGTAAGCATAGTGAGTTATTTGGTAAGTTCTTTCGACAAGTCATGTGGTGAGTGTAACTTTGACACCTTCATCTTTGGGTTCATGCCTATTTTCATCTCAAGTTAATACTATGGCAACAATTGTGCTTGTTTTCATCTTAGATTAATATTATGGCCGGAGCTGCAAATCCAATAAGGTTTTCCTTTATTGCTTATGCCCCACTAATTTTTGTTGCATTCCCTAATCTTCCTCACGACTTGCTTGTAGGTGAATATGGCAAATGCTTACCTTTGTTTGCAGGGAAGTTTGGAGTATCGACTGAGGATCACTTGGCTGAATTTTTAAAAGTGGTGGATGATTGTGAGTTGGAATATGAGGATGTTTGTGGAGTCCCTTGAGGGATATGCACGAATATGGTACAAAGTACTTTTTGATGTCTCCATTGATGGATGTGATTCGTTCCAAGAGAAGTTCACAGAAAGATGGGTGGATAAACAAGATGGCTCTTTATTACCTAAATATTTCTCTAAAAAGAATGAGAATGAGACTGTGATTGAGTATAATGCCCATTTTTCTAAGGCTTATTATAGAATTCTTACTGCAATGAGGCCTAATGATGCTATGATTTTGATGTATTATCTTGACACATATGATGAAATTTTTGGTATTTTGCTCAGGAATAAAGATCCTCAAAATATGGAGGAATCCCAAGCTATTGCTATCAAGTTAGAAAGATATATCCTTGCAACCTATGGGTTTCCTTTGATCCATGACCAACCAATGAAGGTGACACCATTCAATGGTATTCAACCATCGATTGTTACAAAAGCGCAATAATTCCTTGTTATTGAATAACAACAACAGCTTGCACCTTATCAAGTTCTTGGAGAGGCACAGGATGATGATGACTCATGCTTGGATATTCAGGAACCAATAGATGCACCACTTGAGTCATATGAAGAGTTCCATGAAGATGAAGATGAAGAGTCAAGTGTTCAAATGTGTTCATTGGTTCATTTCAGTGATGATGATAAATTTCAAGAGGGAGAACCACAAATCAACTATGCAGAATTCAATCAACAAGAGACTTCATCGTTTCCTATCCTAGAAGTCATTAAAGAAAAATTGGATCAATTACCATTGCAACAAGGGGAGCAAAGCTTGGTGCAACCAAAAGATGATATTCCTTACAGTTTGCCTATGATCACACATTCAGATTTTGTCCTTCAAAAGTATCCTTTGACTGATCAGTGCTTGGATATTAGGGTTCATGATCCAATTGAGCTAAGAATGATGGAAGTATTTCAACAAAATATTCTAAGAGTTTCAACTCTCATGCTTTCATGCTCATTATTGTTTAAATACCATGTTTCAAATTCCAACCAACAACTTTAAGCTCTTTCTTCGGTAGCAAGTATACCAAGGCATCCTTATGAGATTTCATGATTGGATGCATTGGAGGATTGACTATGTTGATCTTTCCTGTCTAATTGATCACATAGCTGCATGGTTACATTGGTCATTCGAGTATGTTGATTGATCATGGCATTTTTAAGGTGAAATTTTGGGTTTTGGGGGTAGTAGTTATTTTTTAATTTTGTTGATTAGGGGTAGATCTTTCCTCATTTCCGCAATGTCATTTTCATATTTTAGAATAGTTTTTTTTATGTTTTAGGACAACAAGTTAACTTTTCTTCCTTTGCATATTTTTCTTTCAAGACTAGGGTAAGAGTTGCTGATTTTTTTCTTATTACATTAGCATGTGGTCGTGTCTTGTGATGTCATTAGTTCCTCCCATGAAGTTGGTCATAATTTCCAAATACTTGCTGTCCACATTTTGAAACTTTGGGTTGAAGCTCTGAGTGTATTATCACATGTTTATCAATTCTATCTGTTGTCTTCTATTTAGAGTGAGTTTGGGTGAGGGCTAGTTCTTTTATATCCCAAAGCATTTGAGTCCATTAGGAAGGGTAGAGTTGAAGAGACGTAGGAGAGTCTTGAGTCATCTTATGTTTGTCTCTTCATTTCTTTCAATTGACTCACCTGCTTTGAGTTAGTCATCCCCCTCATCCAGTAGTAGGGACATAGTACCATGCATCCTATATCTTCTTAAGTTATCACTTCATGCTGAGAGAAGAGTTTTGATCATTTCTTTTCCTTTCAGCAGGTCATCCCGCATCAACTCTGACACATTATCTAGGGATGATCTAGAAGTAAAGCACCTTGATGGTCATGAGCCTCATTGGAGGTCATTTTTCATTCAAAAATGATGATCATCATTGGGCCTTGATCGAATGATCCTCGTCAGTGTTCGACTTCAATACATCTTTCACAGTGACAGGTTGTGCTTGTACCTTAGGGCCCGTTGACATTATTGGTGGGTTCCTTTGCACTTGGAAGGTGTTTACATTATTGACATTTGATTAAATGAATTTTTACCATGTGTCGGCTTCAACACATTTTTTGTAGGGAGGAGTGTACATCGTAGGTGGTAGAAGGTATCAAGTTTGGATGAGATCCCTTTTCAGCTTGTCAGCATGAAGACCATATATTTTTGACTCCATTGCCCACTGGATAGGCATTTTGGGTTATAGGTCAACATGACAGGCATAGGGGTCTATTGGTATGTTTCTCCATATATTCTCACAGAGCATCATTCATATTTTTCAAACACAGAGATTCACAAGTTCTCAACATCACGCAGGGGGGTCCCATCCCCTTGAGTCGCCATTGTTAACTCCTAGATTTTCTCACGAGTTAGCGTGATTTATTTTGGCTGGCATTCATGTATTTTTTTCGATGGTTAGTTTTTGTGTGAGATAATATTGGTTCCCATACGATACATGTACAACATTGGTTAATAGTGTTCTTTGCTTCAGAGACATGAGTTTGCACAGGTCTTTATGGATAGAGAGAGATGTCTATTTTTAGTATATTCTCTACTATTTAGGAGACAAAGATAGGAGGTACACATGGTAGTTTTGATCACATATTCAGAGTCCTTGCAAGATCACGATTCAAATGAGCCTTTTCCAGATGACATGAGAGCAGTTTACTATTTTTAGCAGTTGGAGTTCTAGGCCTCAGATGACGATTTTGATCACATATTCAGATTCCCCATTGAAAATCAAATCTGATGAGACCATTTCGAGCAACATGTGAGCACTTACTCTTTTTAGCAGTTTCTTGCATGGTGATTCTGATCGCATATTTGGATTCCTCACTGAAAATTGAATCCAATGACTGTATTTTCATTGAAATGTGGTGAGATTCTATTTTTAGCAGGTCTATATTCAATGTTTTAAAACTTGGACTTGGCCTCAGAATCGATCGAGGGTCAACTCGGACTCAGGATTGACTCGAACTGTTTTGATTTAAATGACTTGGTTTTACTAAAAAATACAAAAAATATTTAAATTTAATAAAAATAATATATTTTAAAGATTCCAAATTAGTAGAAACAAGTCACAAATTATTCAAATTCTGCTCACACATATGCCATATACCAATTAAAGGTGAATATATCAAAAAGTTTCAAAATGGCACAAAGTGCAATACATAACTTGATAACATGATAACAATTGTCACTGGTTGGTAACACATATCAACAACAAAATACATAATCAATGAGGCTCTAGCATCTAAATGGCCTCTAGAGTCTAGGATTTAGATTCTGAAAAACATGCTACAACCATCTCCTTTTTCCTAGCCTTGTCTTCTTCAAATTTTGCAAGCTGATTTTCCAATTTTGATCTAATCTGTCCAATCTTCTCTAATGGGGCCATGCATGGGGCAACTTGGCCTCTTCTACCAGCCAAGTGTTCTTTCAACCTATGAATTCTCTCCCCCCCTCTTATGCATTTCTTGCAATATTTGCAATAAATCTCCTCATCCACAAGATCAACATGGATAGATGCAGGGTCTTTGACTCTCGGGGTGGAAACCATTGTAAAATTTCAATCTGCAAATTCAAATATGCAACATTGCAAGAAACAAACCGCATCTTAAATTATTGATATGAAAAGTTCATACTTCAAACTTCAAAGGTCAAACTAGTAGAAGGCTGAAAGACAAAACTTTAAAGATCGATTTCAAAATCCAGATCTGTAATTTAATGAGAGGAAAACCTAGGAACATATTATCATTTAACATATCATATACTATATACCAAAAACAATCCAAGATCACTGCCAAACCAACTCCAAGCTCACTTTGAATCACTGTTCTTCTTCAATGTTGCTCCAAAACTCCAGTTGCTCACAAATGCTCAATGAGAGAAGTGTGACTGTGTGAGAAAAATAGAGGGGGAAGGACTATATTTATAGTGTTCATTTAGGGTGTAGGAGGGTTCTCTTAGGGTTTTAGAAGCCAAAATTTAATAAATAATTATTTTTTAACCACAGTGGGTCTGAGAGTTTGACTCGGTCGAGTAGGTACGAACTCGGTCGAGTTGACCGGTTTGGTACTGAATTACCTGAGTCAATCCTTGACTTGACCGGTTCGATACCAAACTGGTCGGCAAAGTCACCATAATGACCGAGTCAGACCAGTTTAGGGTTGGCTTGGTCAACTCGGTCGAGTCCGAGTTTGAGTCGATTGGTTTTTAATACCTTGGCTATATTTAGCCAGAGTGATTTCCATGCAGGGTGACATGTGGCAAGTTCAAAATTCCAATAAGTGGCAGTCTCAGAGGGTGACACTTGGCTCATCATTACATGAGGATATGTGGTGCATGCATGCTTTGATGAGGTGGCATATTGGTATTTTTGGCATGTAAAAGTCTATTAAAGACTCACTCCCCTTATCCACATGTGTGCATGCTATTCTCTTCATCCACATGCACATTTCCCTTCCTCTTCATTATTATTATCTTTCCTCATGCGCTAGATCCCTATAATTGGCACATTACTCTCTAAATCCTAGCACATATCCTCTCATATTCTCTATTTTCTAGCATATTGTTTCATACATGCGCCTCCCTTTTCCCTATTTTCTAGCGTTCTTTCCATATTTTTTAGGGCACAAATCCTTCTTTACCCATGCACATCCCTCACTCCTTTATTTCTCACACTTTAACTCCCTAGTTTATGGGCATCACTTTGTTCTATCTCTCTCATTCCTCATGCACATCTCTTTTCCTTCTTTAACCCTCACGTGTGTCCACTCCTCCCTTCCTCTCACACATGCGCATGTCCCCTTTCTCCCCCCCACGCCTTCTTTATCTCCCATGCATTCTATTTTTATGCTCATACGCCCTCTTATTTTGGATGTGAGCCCCCTATTTTTGGCACACATATGCGCCTCATGGATCTATATATTGGAGAGGTCTCTTCATTGTTCAGGGTCAATTTCTTTAGCAACAACAGTAGATACTCTTAGTCTCTCTCTCTCTCTCTCTCTCTTCCATTTTCCAGCTTCTAGTCTTTGTGTGAGGATCAATACATACCAGTTTTTTCACTTGTGTTTCGTGGTGCAATCAACCCTTTGGCAAGAGCAAGAATAAAGCAATGTTATGTTCTTATCGAGCTTTCATGTTTGTTGGTATGATGTTTGATTTTTACGCATGATTATGGGTTCTAGTCCTTTATTTTGGTACTACTCTACCATTTAATTGTGCTCTCTTTTCCTTTTTGCTTCTTTTCTTAAAGCTAACGTTGTAGGGATTCCTCCAAATATACTTAAAATTCAATTCAATTACTATCTTGGTTCTCTAATTGGAGCTAAGAAAAGTTTTCTTTCTGCTTTTTTTTTTCTGATTTAATTGCAGATTTTTGAGGTTTATAACAGCATGAAGAAACCTAAGGACACCCCCCGAGGTTGGCATGCACTAGCCCAAACAGAGAGGAGACTTGTTGATGACATCTAGGGAACTTTCTCCTACAATTACCCCCTTTTTACCGCTGATTTTATTTTATTTCAGATCTGATCTAGGAGTAAAAAATTATGCTAACAAGTTCTTGACACTCTGTCTTTAGGACTTGACATACCCTAACATCTATAGAATGGGAAACTTAAAAAAGAATTTTGTTGGAATATCAAGAATTTGTGAATTTCATCAACATAGTATACCCTCCTACTCCCACTAGATGTTGGCCCTCGATCAATCAATCACTATCTGGGAAAGCATCACCCCCCCTCTTGGGGCTATCAACGACCTTAAGGCAATATGACCAGCTATGGTTTATGACTCTATCCAACCCAACCGCCTCCTCGTCCAACCCGGGTTTCCATACTTTCAGGGGACCCAAAGAGGAGTAATACTCATACAAGAGTTTAAAAACAGGGCCTATGTGCACCATTGTGGGAGACCTATATCAACAATCTACTTCCAAGGAATCGATCGCATTGGTATAATTCTCAGATAACCCTTTTGGTGAACCACAAGGCCAACGACATCCACTAGGAACTCTAACATGGATAGCAAGATAAACAATGTGGAAATGACCATAGGGAAGCCGTACAAAACCGTGGAGAAGCTCGACAACCTAGACACGAGGGTTGCCTTTGTCGAGGCTAAGCTCAACTTTGAGTTTAACGAATTTGGAAATGAGTTCCGTGACCTCAAGTCCCAAGTCATTGTTGTTCTCAAAAGGAGGTGTTTCCAGAACATGGTGACTCTTGCAATGGGGGAGGGTATCATGCAAGGTTACTTTTAGGATAATCAACATAATATGTGGCAAAAATTTCCCAAAGTAAACCCAAACAAGTTTGATGGTTCAGGCCCAACTGGGTGGGTTGCCCAAATAGAACACTATTTCACTCTCGAAGGAATTATTAATGACCTGATGAAAATTAAAGTGGGTGTGTTATACTTGGATTGAAAGCATTGGTATTGGTGGAAATGTCATAAGAAGTCCTATGGGGGTACATTGCCCAGACCTTGTTTGTGAAGGCCATCTACGCTTACTTCGAACCAAATATGCATTATTTTGGAAGGTTGACCAAGTTGTACCAAATAGACACAATTGAAGAATTTATAGTGGCCTTTGAGTAATTGACAATGGGCATGACAAATTTATTTTTCAAAGAATGTTTTATTGATGGTTTAAAATGGGATATTTGAGTAAAGGGCTTGATGGCTCACCTCATCACTTTGTTGAAGGCCTCCTAGAAAGCTAGAGAAGTGCAAATAGTTGCCAATGCATAGACTAAAATACCCCCTTTTATTCCTCGATCAAACCTCCCTTTGGCACCTATCACCACCCCCTCTTCCTCTCAACACTTGAGGGTCCACAAGTTGATCCAGGAAGAAGCATCCAAAGGCAAACATATCAAACTTTGCAATAATTGTGATGAGAGGTACTTCAAAGGGTGTAAACACAAGGAACAAAAAATATTTCAAATTGATGTGTCCCAATCTGACCACCTTGAGGAAATTTTCAAGGACTCCACTACCGAGTTGGAATTAGCAAACCCCACACCTCCTCCTTAGGAAGAACCCACCCTAGAGACCCCTCATGAGGAACCCCACCTTTCCCTCCATGCTTTGTCAAGAATTTCAGCCCCTAGACCTTGAATTTGAGTGGCTACATCAAGCACCGAAAGGTGATTGTCTTAATTGACAGTGGCAACACCCATAATTCTATTCATCGATAAGTGGTAGAATAAACCTATTTATATGTCCATCCGGTGCAAAATTTTCAAATTATGATAGACAATGGTGGTATGATGAAATGTGGTGGAAAATATGAGAATGTGAAACTTCAGATGGGGGATTATCAACTCAAATCCCACTTGTTCTTCTATTGAAATGGGCGGCTGTGATGCAATGCTCAGAGCTAAATGGTCATGAAAATTCAGTTCGATTACCATGGATTTCAAGGATTTGTACACAAGCTTCACTATAGGGCCATCATTGTACCTCCAATGGGCTCAGGTCTGGCTTGTTTGAAATTATCATCTCTCACCATATGGAAAAACTATGGAAGAAAGGCTACTCAAGAATTATTACCCAATTTAATGCCATTGAATTTTTGGACAACTCCCCATAGTCCGTACACCTTGATCTATATTTGATCTAGAGTAAGCATCAATAGGTATTTGAAACACCTTGTGCCTTACCCCCTCATGTGGTGAGTATGATCATGGTATTTCCTTGATCCCAAGTAGTCAACCACCTAATTCACATTCTTATAGGCCCTCTTTTGCACAAGAGATTGAAATTGAAAAGATTATTTAAGAATTTTTGGATTCTAGTGTCATATGTCCTAGTACTAGTCCTTACTCCTCTTCCGTAGTCACAATATTGAAGAAAGAAGGCAATTGGCACATTTCTTGATTTCCATGCTCTCAATAAATAGACCATCAAGAAAAATTTCCCATCCTATCTATTGATGATCTCTTGGATGAGCTTCATGGTGATAAGTTCTTCACTAAACTGGACCTTCACTCAAGCTACCACCAAATCTAGATAAATCCCTCCAATTACTTTGAGATAACTAGTTGTTTCTCAATGTTCCAAATGTTCTTTTGGGGATTCTAAATTGGAATACTTGGGTCACATAGTTTGTTAGGATGAGTTGTGAGTGGATCCTAAGAAACTTGGGGCTATGCAAGATTGAACACACCCCGGGACTTTGAAAATATTACAAGGTTTCATAGGGCTTACGGGTTACTATAGAAAGTTTGTGAAGAATTATGGGTGAATTGTTGCAGCCCCATTAATCGTCTTGATAAAAAAAATTCTTTTATATGTAACAATGCCATCGATAAGGCCTTTTCATCTTTAAAGGAAGCCATGTGTACTAAACACGTCTTAGCAGTGCTTAATTTAAATAATACTTTTATCTTGGAATGCGATGATTTAGGCACAGGTATTGGCATAGTGTTGATGCAAGAGGACACCCATTCACATTCACTAGTAAACGATTGTATGACATAATTTTGTGTAAGTCCACGTATGAGAAAGAGATGATGGCCATCTTACGAGTGATCAATACTTGAGACTTGTATCTCATTAGGAGGCACTTCTAGATTAATATGGACAATCATAGTTTGAAGGATTTTCTGGAACAAAGTTTGTCATCTCCAGAGTAGCACAGGTGGGTCACTAAGATGATTGGGTGTGAAAAATCCCAAGCCCTAGGTGACTAAAGTTCTTATGATCTCAATCAAACCAGTAGATTGTTGAATTTAATTATTGTAGAAATAAATTTCAGACCATAGCATTAATCACACAATAGCTGGAAATCAAATAGTAGAAGCATAAAAATTAATTTCACACTACACTTGTAATTACTCCTTCAATAACTAGTTTTTCATTCCTTCGAAAAACTTACAAGGAAATCTCCACAAGCTGCCCAAAAAATAACATTGCACGGATACCAAAAAAAACCTCATCCCGAGTGGAACAACTTGCTGGGAGAGTACGGATTTCCTGTACAAACTGCATGGACACCAACACATCTCTGTCTGTATGACTGTATGGATCCATACCGTACTATCTGGCATACGAATGTATGGGCTTTTGTACAACTGTACAAAACTGTTCCGTACGTTGTACGAACTGCTACACAGACTCTCTCTCTCTCTCTCTCTCAACTTGCTCAATTTCTCAAGTGTTCTTGTGTCTTTTGACTCTCTATCTTGACCTGTATTTATAGTTTTAGCCGAGAACAAAACCCTAATATGTTTTTGAGATTACTCCTAGTCCAAGACATGCATGCATGAACTACACTTTTTAGACTCAAATAAGACTTTCACTTTTTAATTAAAATGAATTACAAAATATAATTACTTTTTGAAATTATTTTTTTGAAAATATCTTGAACTAATTCTTGTCCAAGTTATAATTCTCAACACTCCCTCTTAGCGAGGAAGAAATTCTGCACCAATCCAAGTTTGTTCCTGAATGCTTCAAACTTCCCTTTTTCCAAGCACTTGGTCAGAATATCAACTACCTGTTGATTTGTGGGAATATACTGGAGCTTCACTAATCCCTTCTGAACCCTATCTCATATGAAGTGATATTTGATCTCTATATGCTTGGATTTGTCATGAAACACTGGATTCTCATAGAGTTTGATATAACTCTGATTATTGCAATAAATGACTGTGGAATGCAACCCCTGATCAAACAATCCTGTAAGTAACTTGCGAAGTTAGATGGCCTCACAACTAACCATACTAGTTGCCATGTATTCTGTCTCCGTTGAGCTAAGTTCCATGTAAGTCTGTTTCTTGCTGAAGTGGGATATCATCACCGATCCCAAGCTAAAGTAACACCCTGAGGTGCTCTTCCTATCTATTGCACTACATGTGCAATCTGAGTCTATATACCCCTGCGACTTCACTTCACCATCTTCGAGATATTTTAGATCGTACTCCACTGTGCCCCTCAAATACATGAGAACATGTTTTGCTACTACCCAATGCTCCTACTTGGCTCCACTGTGAATTGAATCAAGGTGTTCATTGAAAAACATATATCTGGCATGGTGTTGACCAAATACATCAAAGAACCTATCAGTTGCTTGTATAATGTGGGATCCGCCAACTCCGAATCTGAAGTTGTAATCTTCTTTAGATTAATGATCATGGGTGTGGCCATAGGTTTGTAGTCCTCCATTCAAAACCTCTTCAAGATATGAAATGCATACTTACCTTGCCCAAGGAAAATATTCCCGTGTCTCTGCCAAACCTCCAATCCCAAGAAGTAACGGATCAAGCCAGTGTCCTTTATCTCGAACTCAACTGCCATGTTTTCTTTTCACTCTGCAATGAGCATCATTGTACCTGTAAGAAACAAGTCATCTACATACAACACCAAAATGAGCAGATCATTCTGAACAAATATATAATATAAGTTAGTATTTGCTTCACTTTTGGTGAAGCCCATGCATTGTAGATATCCATCGATCCTAGAATACCATGCTCTCGATGCTTGCTTGAGTCCATACAAGGATTTCTTAAGCTTGCACACATGGGACTCCTTCCCACTTATCTCAAAGCCCAGAGGTTTCTTTATGTACACTTCTTCCTCAATGATCCCATTAAGGAAAGATGTCTTCACATCCATTTGATGTAATCCCATAAATGAAACTAAGGACATAACTGATCTACTGGAAGTGTACCTGGTGACTGGAACAAATGTCTCCTCATAGTCCACTCCCTCTCTCTAGGAGAACCCTCTTTCCACAAACCTCTCTTTGAACTTCTCAATGTTGATATCCGCAACATGCTTGATCTTGTAGAGCCACCTGGAACTCACAACTGACTTCTCCCCCTGTCTTGACATTATGTCCCAAACATCATTCTTCATGATGGAGGTGTACTCCTCTACCATGGCATCCTGCCATACTTGTTGGTCCGTTGCCTCTTGAAAAGTGGAAGGCTCAGAATCTAGAAAGTTTCTCATCATTGCCATATAGTCTAGAAATGTTTTCAGATTTTTTATCTCTTTGATTGTGCTCCTAGGAGTCTTAACATGCTCCTGAGCATCCCTCAATGTCTAGATGAACCATCAAGGTCTCGTGACAGAAGTGGAAGGGGCTCCTGTCTCCCCTTGTTCACTTGAAGGGTGTTGTACTACCTTAGAAATCATTGGTGACCCCGGCTCAAACTTTAGAGATTCCTTCTCCTAATCCTATACCACTAGAGTGGGTTCTTCCTAGATGCAAAGTCTTCCTCAAACTTTACATCCCTGTTTACTATTGTCTTCCTCTGCTTTGGAATATAAACTCTATTAGCCTTTGCAGTCTCACTGTAACTCACAAACAAACCCTTCTTGCTGAAGGGATCCAACTTGGTCCTCTTCTCTACTAGTACATGGATATAAACATGACAACCAAACATGCAAAAACGACTCACCTCTGGATTCACACCAATGAATGCCTTCTCTGGTGTCTTTTCCAAGATCTTATGAGGACATTGGTTTTGGATGTAGACTATTGTGTTACATGCCTCTGCCCAAAGAAACATGGGCAAGTCCCAGTCATGTATCATGGCCTTAGCATCCCCTGTGATGGATCAATTCTTCTACTCTGCAACCTCATTATGTTGTGGGTTGTACAAAACTATCAACTCCCTCTTGATTCATGTTCCCTTGTAGAAACCCTCGAACTCCTTGGAGGTATGATCTCCCTCATCATCCAATCTCAGGATTTCAATCTTCTTCCTTGTTTGGTTTCCAACTAGAGCTTTGAACTCCTGAAACCTGCTGAAGACCTCATCCTTGGTCTTTAAGAAATAGATCCAAGTCTTGGGAGAGAAACCAACAATAAAGGAAACATAATACATGCTTCCTGTTATTGATTCTACTAACATCAGTCTAAAAACACCTCGAATGTACTAGGTCTAGAATCCCCTTAGACATATGCTTGTCACTTGGGAAAGAAGCCTTGATATGCTTCCAAGCGTGCACCCTATGCATACACCATGCTACTCAATACTGAACTCTGGAAGACCTGTGACTATCTCCCTTAGAATAGGAAACACCTTATGATGCAGGTACCCCATCCTCTTGTGCCACAACTCGCACAAGTTGTCACTGTTATGCACCAATGTTTAAATAGGTTCACCATGCAACATGTACAAATTAACTTCTCTAATCCCTATTACCCGAGCTGTATCTAGGCTAGATACCTTTGGTTCGATGAGGACCTGCTGGTTCTTGAACTCCATTGCAAAGCCCTTATCTTCCATAATCGAAACTGAAAGCAAATTCTTCATGAGACCTAGAACAGGCAAGAGATCATCAAAATCTAAAGAATTTCTTGACTCAAGCTGGAAGGAAATATCAAAATCTAAAGAATTTCTTGACTCAAGATGGAAGGAAATAGTACCAACTCCTCCTACTGGGTATTGGCATCGTCACTAAGCTCAACCTATACTCTTGAGCAAGGCTGCGGGGGAGCACCCCCCCCCTCGAACCCTCTTCCGAATTGCGCTCCGAAGGGGAGCGTTCAGGGAGCGCACTCGGGAGCGTTTTTCAGGGAGCGCGATTCCTCTTGAAAATATGCTCTCCCTGGTTTTTTAGGGAGCGCTCAGGGAGCGTCCAGGGAGCGTTCGCTCCCTGGACGCTCCCAAGGGAAAAAAACGCTCCCCGAGCCCGCGCGCCTGAGGAGGAGGAAATTGGTCATTTTTTGGGTTTTTTTTTGTTTGTTTGGAGAAATGACTCATGGGAAAGGTAGCCTAGGGTTAGCTAAGACTACAAAACACTCTTTCACTCCCATTTCTCTCATTCTATTTCTCATTTCATCCATTTCTTTGCTAAGAGGGTTTTGACTCTTGAGAGGGTTCTTGCTAGTTCTTGAGGAGATTGAAGGGAGATTGAAGGCTACCATTTGTGAGAG
>ML815157.1:80330-103463 GCA_009831015.1 Picea engelmannii
ACATTGACACTCGCTATCACTTCATCCGCGAGCTAGTCAAAGAGGGGGAGATCAGCTTATTGTTTTGTGGCTCCAAGGAGCAGTTAGCGGATATGTTTACAAAGCCATTAGGAAAACTTGCATTTGAGTATCAGAGACAGCACTTAGGCATAGGTAGTGCGGATGATGTAATCCCGTTCGTAATTAAGAGGGAGTGTTAGAAATAGTAATTACTCACTACATGCAAGGCTTTTCTGCCTTTTGCCAGCGTTTTAGTTTTATTCTATTTTAGACTGCATGCTTTTACGCATGACTGAAAACCATTGTAAACCTATACATTTGTGTGAATAGTAAGACGGTGTATTAAGCCTTTCATTTTTGCGTGTATACTTTTGACTCTTTATGCTCTGCACATTCTTTTCAGAGGGACGTGTGATCGGAGGATCTAGCGCCTCATGAGAAAAGACGATTGTAAAAGTTCATTAAAATCTCTCTGATATAGCGACCTTAAGAATGACCCACCATCACTTTGCAAATATTTATCTATATCAAATGCATGATGAAGAGGATTTGCAGAAGCGACAGAATTTCAGTGTTGGTTGTCACCATATTATGTGTTATATTACAGGGTGAAGATACAAATCCTGATGCGCTCATTTCAGTGTCCCCTTCAGAAATTTTTAGTTTTCCAGATATTTCCATACTTCGGCCACGATAAGACTTTGAAATGACAGCTCATTTTAAGGCCAATACTACGTTGTAGAATTTGCAGCGACACAATATAAAATATTGCCCAAAAATAGAAGCAACAATTCTGTGCAAACAATGTGGAAGAGTCATTTTTTTTTATCTATCCGCATTACCACTACAGAATATACAGAAGAACATGATATACAGACTTGAGGGTGCACTGTACTGCTCGCTCGATATAGTTTCAAACCGTCTCAATTTCTCGGTTGCTCACCTACATATTGATTGTACTAGTCCCCAGACTCCGAATTTGCACCAAGCCAGCGACTTGCATGATTTTACCTACAACTACAAGTTCAATCTACTATTTTGTATGCCCATTAACGTGTTTGAGAAGCTGGCGACCAAATAGCCTGATGCCCAAATTTCAAATTCCAAGTTTACAAGGTGTGCATGAAGAATAAAGACAGTGCACGTAGCACCCCCATTGTGTTTCCCAATACATCTTTGTAACAAAAGAGTAGGGTTTTGAACGACTCAAGCAGCGGATTTAAACATATCTGCTGGACAAAACCTGCAGTGGAACGCGTCGTAATCATTGTTTGGATGCTTGCCCCCAAAAAAATCTTGCTGGTTGGAAAGAGGATTCTTTGTCAGCTTTAATCAATCAATGAAATTGATGATTGAATATTGTTGCGGTTAAGTAGATGATTGAGTTACTGATAGGGTTCTGATAAATAACAACCAGAATTGACTTCGGAGAGCGACCTGATTGCAAATTCTACAAAGATATGTATATGGGCTCGCTCTTCCGTGACAAATGTGTGTTGTTTATACTAAGAACCATTGACGAGATATAGCCCTAAGTGACTTAATGATGCCTACTGACTAGTAGCCGACTGCTGGTCTGCGGAACCTTTAGACGAAGGAAGCCTGCTACTGGATTTTACCCAAAAATCATGGTGCTATCTATGTCATATGTGGTTGTGAAAGAAGACGAATTGGCCAATACAAGGTTGCTAAATTATCAATTTTCGACTAATGTGAAGAACGTTAGATACCAAGTTCTGTGCAAAGAATTGATAATCAACTCGCCAAGCTTATGTTTGACCTTATTACTGTTTGCATGAGGAACCCGGCAAATGAATTGCATGTAAGACAAGTCGTACTATTTCATTATTATTATGTTTCCTCATGCGCTAGATCCCTATAATTAGCGCATTATCTTTCCTCATTTTTATCCTCTTTATCTTTGAAAACTTGATAACGCTCAAGGTTTCCAATTGTCCAGCAAGAAATTCCTGCACTCTTTGGGCAGCCACAAGGAATCCTTGTAATCTTTGGGCAGTCAATAAAGTTTGTCCTAAATTTCTTGGGTTTTGACTTCAAAAGAGGGTACGAAACTCTGACTTAAAAGCAAAGGCATAATGCACAATGAAGTTTTGGTTCGAATAAGGGGTCGACCTTATCATATGTATTGATAAATCTATCATGAAAAACTTGGGAAGAGTTTTATTTTCTCTCTTCGTGATGCAACAAAACTCCAAAAAATCATCTTGCACCAACTGTAAATATTCAACATCCATGATCAATCATGATCTTTCTTCAATGGAGTCGCCAATGGACATTGTTAAGTGGTGATCCACCCGTGTGTTTTGGAATAGATGTTCAGGTTCGCTAAGGCTTGGAAAAATGCCTTGTGTATGATCGAATCTTGGAGATTTATGTTTATTAGTATGAACTCATCCTACATCAGTGAAATTCCTAGGTGAGTAGAAATAAAATAAATAAAAACTCACCAATGTCGTTGAAATACCAAGGATTGATGATATCCCCAACAATGGTGTCAATTTGTTATCACTAAAAAATGCATCACTGAACAACACTGACTCTAGGATCTGCAGTAGGGAAAATTTAGCAATAATTGATAATCAATCAGCCCTAGGTCATTAGCTAACTGCTTCTCCATTTGGACTGGTGCTTTTCCAGTTATGGGGGCATGTCCCTAGTGTTTATGTGCTGATAATTGCTTCAAAAATCTGCATGTTAGTATGAGAAATCAGCACATAAAATAATGGAAAGTTGATGTTTAAATAATGCTAGAGAATTCCTACTCGCAACAACTAAAATATGGAAATAACTAAAATATGGAAATAAATAAAGAAAACAATATATATGCTCTAGATGATTCAAACCAACCAAAATAGAGGTACGAAAACAACCTAACCACTGCATAAGACAAAAAATATTGCATCAACAAGTTAAAGAGCTGCGAGAAAAGGCATAGTCAAACTTTATCTGTGTATTGGTCAAGAGATTGGCTGCATTATGAAGATGAAATACAACACTAATCACAATATTTCTGCTCAGCACAAAGTATAGGCAGCAAAAAAGAAATAAGAGAATATGGAGAAGAAAGGCTATTGGCTACTCTGAAAAACTCTGCTGTAATAATGCCATTCATCCCTCCTTTATGGATTCTTGAACTCTCCAAACAAGGTGCCTTAGTCATGCAAAAATACCTCTAAAGTTAAGTGGCTGAAATAAATGGAGTAAATTGTTGAAATAAGCCACTTAATAGCCATAAATAAATCTTTCACTCTCGCTAAGACAAAGTTGCCTTGTTCCAAATTTATCCAAACTCATGCACCCTCTTAAACTCTCCATGCCAAGTTCACTTAACTGAAAATAAATAAAAAAGTAATATGTTCTAAAATTATCCTAGTTTATGCACCCTCCATGCAATGTTCACTCAACTCAAGATAAGTGAACCTTCCCAAAATAAACTGGTTGTCTAATAATATCATCCTCCTCATGCAAGAAAGTCACCCTCTTTTGCGAATAATAGTTGATGAGTCATCCACTACTGATGCATACATCCCAATTTTATCTCACTGCCAAATTTATCCAATAAGGCGCATAGGGTTTGCTCAAAAGATACTACCACATGTCATCCAACATGGTGCCTTCATCTGCTACCACATGTCACACTGCATGGTGTGCCTAGATTGGCTAATAATATCACATAAAAACAGACATGTTAATTGGTAGTCCCCCTAAAAAATAGGAAAAGGAAAAAAGTGTTGGGAATTGTTAGGAGAACACTGACAAATATAACACACCTAAAAATAGGCACTGCTAAAAATAACAACTTCTCGCATGACAATGAAATCAGGCTCGTTGGATTTGATTTTTTGCAAGGAATCCAAATATGTGCTCGGAATCATCATTTGAGCACTGAAACCCCAATTGCTAAAAAAACATAGTCGTGTATGTCACTCGTAAAAGGATCATCGACATTGTGAGCTCACAAGGATCCAAAATATGTAATCACCTCTGATATGCATACCTCCGAACTCTGGCTCCTAAAAAATAGGAACACTGTTAAAAATAGCAATTTTCCTCAAATTGATGAATACGCCTCTGTCTATGAAATGAACTCTAATCCCTGGAAAACCTATCTTTTCTCTTTGTGAAAGTTGTCTTTGACTACTAATTTGATGAAATCTATCTAGCTCTTTACCCTCCAGTTGCAAAAGGAAATTTGGGGGTTAACAACTACCAAGGGAAATCTTTTTGAGAGCTTTCCTAAACCCCTTATGTTTATGGAAAAAATTCTCATGAGGTAACCTTCTTCGGGGCATGCCCTTCTTTAAAGTCCCCTTTTAGGGTTTGTTGTCTTCCCTCCATTACTACCCTAAGGGCTTGATTCTGAGCTAAGGACATACGATACTTCCTTCCCCTTCCAGGTTGAGGTCCTTCCTTTCCCACATCTCTACCTAGATCCCCTTTAAATAATCATGCCTCTATAGACTTTACCCCCTTACTAGATCTTAGGGGATATCTAAGAGTGTCAAATATAAAGATTCCCTCTCCTATATCTAAGAAAGGTTGTTTCCCCTTTTCTTCATTAGTCTCCTCCCCTGGGACCTGGATTGAGGGTATAACATATTATAGAAGAAATCCCTATCAAACCCCAATTTATCACTTGAAAATAGTCCCTTCCCTTCCTTGTTTTCCCCCCTTTCCTAGCCTTATTAGTAGGTATTTCCTTATTCACTTCAAGCCTGCCACAAATCGAAAGTCAAATTAACTTCTACATTTTCTAAATCAACTAGAGATGTTGGAGAATTAATTAACTTACTAGTTTGCATAGAAGGTTGCACAAGAGAGATGTCCTAGATATTTGACTCCAGAAATGATATTCCCTAGTTCACCTTTGTCATTTCCACATGAAGCCTTATCTACCTGGCAATGTCCACTTCACCTCCTACCAAATCCGTTTCCAATCCTCTTTTATTGCATTCAAAGGCCCAAGATTTTGGAGTACCCTCTATCTTCTCCTTTAGATCATGCTCACTAGGCCTTGTTTCTTCTCCATCGAAGTCCTTTGAGAGAGATGCCTCCTTCTCTACCTCCAAACACCCACCTACCTTATTCTTTCATCTCCACTCTCTTCCATGAAACTTCAATGGATAATCATTGACAAAATTCCCATAGGAATGACATCTTGATCAACAGAAAGGAATACCAACATAATCTAGACTTTGGACAACTTCGACATCCTACTTTTTTTTCGATTCCTTCGCCAATCATCCTTAAAATTTTATTCTACCAAAATGCAAGCTATTGATTGAGTCGTATAATTTTTAAACTATTCATCCACCTCTAAAAATATTCCAAGACAATGTTCAATGGCCTTAAAAGCTTCCACATACCAGAGCTCCAAAACAAGGCCAGTTATTTTGACCCACATCAGATTTTTAGTAATCCTCTCTGCTCTAGGGTCAAAGGAAAGTGACCATTTTTTCAAAGATAAAGATAATGAATCCAAAAAACACTTCTCCTGCACAATGTTAACAACATTCTCCTCTAATTTGAAATGAAATGCAAGCCAATCTTTCACCAAAGTATGAAAACCTAGTGAATAACCTAATAGAGGATTCCAAATACTCTCAATCTAAAGGGATAGGTTCTTCTTTGAAAGATACCTTCCATAGAAACTCCTGGTCAAGATTTTGTTTGTCATTCCAACCACTTGGTCCATCATAATATCCTCGCCCAACACGAGTTTAGCCTTGGATTTCTAACGCTTTACACACTTCCTACCCTTCTTATCGGCATCTACTAGAGATCTTATTCCATTTGTTCCTGCTAGGTTCACACCTCCCTCACCTTGACCTAACACCTCATTTGTTTCTAGGGTCTCCTCCTCAATACCATGGAAAACCTCTACTAACAAGAAAAATCCATTGCTCCTTTGTATAGTTTTTTTTTTTGGGGGGGGGAACGACAAAGAAAGAACCATTCACGACCTTTCCCTTCTCATACTCATGCATTGAAAACATTGGACAAGGTAAGGACTAACATTTTAAAGAAGTGTTAGGATTAACTTGACCTCGAGTGATTTCTCCCACTGTGCCAAACGACACCTTTATAACCAAGCACGTCCTTGTGACAGTGTTGTCAACTCCTCAATGATTCTCTGACCTTTTATGGATTCTGACAGATTCACATGCTTTCCTCACAATGGGGGGGCTAGTGTGGTCAACTATGTCTTGTCCAAACTATGACCTACTAGGCTACTCCCTTATATCCACCAGTGTTTTTCACCCCAATTCCTCATGCTAACCACACCCTCCTTTCCTCATCTCTCAGAGCCAACTATACCCACCTCCTCCAAGCCCTTCCCATACCACTATCTTGTTTTTCGATGGGACTCACATGACTTCTCTTCTTTCCTCTGCCAATTACTTTTTCCTATCTCCTGCTTCTCATTCCTAGAGTTGTCTGCCTCCAAATATGAGCATTTCTCATCTCTCATTTGGGATGCAACCCTGAACTCCTATCCCCACACTACTAGCCTACCATCCCATCCCTTGAACTATGGGTCCAACCCCATGAACCGATCATATGATGATGATTGCAAGGCACATCATAGACAAATTTGTCATGCCGTTTTCCATAATCTCACTTCTTACCCTCTCCTCCATAAATATTATCATTACCTCCTTTGCTACAAGAAACTCCTTTTTATTTCACATACGTGATGTGTTTTGTGTGCTGGTCTTCGTCATTCTCCAAAGACTTTTTGGCACACCGTCTTCCCCCTCCATTCCAGTCTCCCCTTTGTTCTTGATCACCAGGCCATGTTCAACCATATGACTATCCTCAATGATGTACCTGGGCAACCTCTCATCTGAGTCACCTCTCCCCAGTACCATGTTACTTTTTCTTCTACCTAGATATCCAATAGGAAATTTGGGAGATAAATTCTAGCAGAGTGGCGGATGAGGAAGGGTTCCAGATTGAAATTTTCAAACATGGAAAACCAACACTTCTTGATTACATCACTGATCTTTTTAACCATGTTGTTTGATTGGGATTTCCATAGGCATGGTCTCACCACATTATTCACTCGATCCACAAATCGGGGGCTAGGGCGGATCCAAACAATTATTGGAAAATCATGGTGGGACATAATTTCACTATGCTCTATGTTATTTCCCTCCATCTCAATTTGTTCGAGGAGCTTTAGAGGAGACATATTCAATCCATAGGACAAGAGGGTTTAGATTGGAACACTAGACCATTGATCACATCCTCACACTTCGAACACTCATTGAGGAGGCTAGGTCCCTGATCTAAAATGGATCCGAACCAATGAATGGGTAAGACTTAGTACCTACAAGATAATTCAACAATTAATGAAGGATAAGCAAACTATGTAAAGCAATGTAATTGTAAAGTTGAATAAGACAAAAATGAACGTGAGAGGAAAAAAATTATTAAATGAAAAGAAAAATAACAAAATAGGAGAGAAGGCTGAGGAGGGGGAAATGAAGGCTCATGGATGTTGGCCTTCCCCCTACCCCCATCTCTCCCTATTTCCTCCAATCTGATTCTCAATGGGTCTTTTGGCCAAAGAGAGGAGGATGGCCAAAGAGCCAAGAAAGCATTGTAACTTGAGATTGCTGAAATAGACGGAGTCCCATTCGAAGCTAGTTTTTCCATTTGGGTTTCCATGATAATTCTTGTGTTGATTGATTGATTGTTGTGTTTGATTTTGTTCTTATTCATGATGATCTATAAAATTCCGTGGATATTCCACTGGAACAGTTCATCACAATAGATCTAATAAAATACTGAAATCTTTACTATTAAGGTTAATTTCCTTTAGATCTCCAGAATATTTAGTTAATGATAAAATAGATAAAACATAGAAAAACAGAGAACAATAAAACAAATTCACACCATCCACAAATAAACACAAGATATGACCTGGGAAACCTAATACGAGAGAAAACCCATCTAGAAGGTGAGGTTGCTCTGCTCTCTTTTCTCTGGTAAAGAAATGATGCAAGTACAAAGAAAGAGGCACTCTCTGTGGAGTTGCCTTTGACTTGTGGCCTGTATGGCTGCTACATAATCTCTCTTCCTTTGTCATTCCCACAAAATACCACTCTCAGATGTTTTGCTTAGAGCTATGGAACAAGATACAATACAAAAGAATGGAACCCCTTCTCTTTGTGGCTCGATATTTAACACAACCTGATAGCCATCTAGGGATAGGTTTTTGACTTCCTCAACCCTTAATTGTGATAATCTTCTTGAAACTACACACGTGGCTAGCCCCATATGCATGAGTAATGGGGGATGACGTGGCTAGCCCCATATGCATGAGTAATGGGGGATGACGTGGCATCCTCTCGTACCATGGTGGTCAACACGATAGGTCAACTTGCGGGTGACATACCTTTTTCATACGAGCTCCGATTGACAAACGGTTTGCACCATTGGAAAGGTCTCGATGTGTAGAATAGCGTCACGGGGTCCTCACTTTGCTAGGTAAATTTTAAGCCTAAAAAATTTCGTTTGATACCTCAAAATGGCCTTGGAAGGTTCTAGACCCTCATTTTCCAAATTGGGACCTACCACTAAAATGGCCCTGCAAGCTTATTCCTCCAATTTTTCCACTCTAAAAGGATCGAGATAGATGACAAACAATATAATGATCCAATACGGATCACATGTTAAATGGATGCTTGGTTATTTTATGGTGTGTGAATTCATTCTGTGTGAGTGAATGTGAGTGAATGAAGTACACCAACAACTATATGATGGCCACTGTAGGATTCACTTTGAGAATTGAATCTATGGTTGAAAAAAAGAGTTGTTACTTCTTTCTAGCTAAGTTGTTATTTCCATTCCATGGTATCTAGCTATTTTCCCTATGTTTAGATCGTTCGGTTCTACCTAGGAAATTTATGTCTTGCCTGGATGTTTTAATTCATTTTTGGACGATTTATTATCAGTTGGGTCATATTCTCTTTACCCACAGGCCTTTTTTCCTTGCTCGGGGAGAATTCCTTTATGCTTGGGAAATTCTACACATAGTTGTTTGATTTACTTCATTGTTGAGTTGAATTTATTCTTCCTTGACTAATTGCTCATTATCTGGAGCGATATAACTCTTGTTGGAATGTTTTGTCATCTGTGGGGGCATTTGTTGTTTCCCATGGGCTATTGGAAGCTATCCACAGAATGTACACGATTGTATGGGCCACCACAAACCATAAACACTTCCTCTCTATTGTTGGGCAATGTAGAGGATGTTATTGGTGGTCTCTACACTTCATTCAAAATAAAATTAGTGATACCTACTATGGCTAGGTGAACCCTTTGCAATTTCTAATGTTGTATAAAATGTTGAACAAATTTGAGATCTGACCATCATGGAGGCTGTCTCCCCACACTTAGAAAAGAAGAAAATTGATCTGGATCTAGGATTGGTGGGCAGATTGGGCATTAACTATGAGGAGATATTCCATCCTTCCTTGTAATTTACATATTTCTTGATGTAAAGTTAAAATCCAGTCATTTGTTATATCTTGTGAATGACTTTATAATGAGGAATGATATGATGCTGTTAAATGGCTTGTGGTTGTCATTGGAAGAACTCTTAGCTAATCAAAGAAAATTGAGATTGTATTGTGTTGGAATATGCCTCATTGCAGAGGGGATAAACCCGAGGGGTATACTGGATCGTTGCGACCATTATTATTGCTTATAATTCATTATGGAACATGGTCTTTGTAATCAAATTTGAATAGAGTTACATGCCATCGAAGAACGAGGTGATTGCAGAGAAGTTGCAAACATTATGCACAAAATTCTTAGAAATCAAACATCCAGCCAAGTTAGAGGCCCGACTTTGATTGGCACTTTGAGAACTAAGTTTTTTTTTCCATTGCATTGCCATATGGCTTCTTGTGTGTTGGTTACATGGAGGAAGGATCCGACCAACCAATCCAAAGCAAAGGTTGCACAGTGAATAGGCCTTGTAGCCATGAGAAGAACATACAAGAACAAAGAAGGTTGAGATACCTGTACAGGGCAGAGGATAGAGTCTTAGTGGCCTTTTTGTAGATAGATCACTCTATAGAATCCCGAGAATACAGCTCAAAAGAGACTTTTGCAAAGGATCCATGTTGGTGAAGCGAGTGGGATATAAGTCCCTCCTTTACGGATCAAACAATATCAAAGAAGTTGCATCCTTGACCATGACACAACTTCCAGAACTTCAAAGAGAACATTGCGACCCTCGACATGGGTAAAGAAAGCAAAGAAAAATTGGAAGACTTAAGGGCTATCGATGATCGACTTCGAGAAGAGAATGAGCACTTGAAGGAGCAGGTCCAAATGTTTTACCGGAGGATGGCGGATATGGAGAAGAACCTTGATATCTCTGCCAAATTGTTGCCATTGCTAAATAAGAAGTTTGAATAACACCGAGACTCCCTCACTATATTCATGATAGATTAGGACAAGCATAGAATGTAGCTTGTACACCTTGGTGAGAGGATCATTAAGTTGTATAGCTAGAAAGAGGATAGGCTTACAAAGATGATGGCTCAATTGCAACAAGAGTTGGAAGAGAAGGAGGAGGCATTATCAAGGCTCCAATCAGTTGTCCAAGAACACTGAGAAGTAGGACCACCTTCCATTGCCACTGTAGTTGTTTGCACCATGACTAAGGACACTTTGGTAAGCACACCATCTATAGATTTCTCTTAAGAGCACATTGGTGAATTTGAAAATCATACTAGAGGCATTGGTTCCAAGCTCCTAAGGTATATGGGTTATGATGGACAAAGGCTAGGAAAGAGGAGACAAGGCATCTTGAGCCCCATTGTAGCTACACCGTGGGTCTAGCATAAAGGCCTAAGCTTTAATGGTAGAGGTGCAAAACCCATGACCATGAAGACCATTTTTGTGAAGGATAAATACATGTTGGAGTTAGACTACTCATCAAGAGAAGGAGAAACAATAGTAAGTGAAGGTGGCAACGCACTACCACCTAAACCTTCTTATGGCAGATTGAGGGAGGGAAACGATGATAAGAGATTGCAGACTCGGTCTACCCCTGCACTTAGAGAAAGTAGCAAGAAGATCAACCAAGGCGAGAATAAGAAGAAGCAGACCAAGAGGTCTTTGTCAAACAAGACATTCTTGTTTGTCATTGCTGCAAGAAGAGAGGCCATAACACTGCTAGTTGTTGGTATGCAGAGGCATGCTCATGTTGTGAAAGAAAGGACACCGTGAGGTATCCTGCTGGGAGAAACAAGTCATATGCCATGGGCCTAATTGTTTTTCAAGGAATAAGGACAAGAAGACTTATCTACAACAACAAACTCAAAGGAACTGGAAGAAAATGACTACCTCAAGCATTCCATACTACATCGCCAATTAATTTTTCCACCACTGCAAGTTGGGTTGACATTGGGAAGCAAAGTGTTGGCGACTTCATCCGGGGCTTCACCCCAGAAACCACACAGTCAAGAGATGAGTGTGGAGAGTGAAGAGCATAAAAGATGAAGAACAATTTGCATCTCCAATTCAAGGAGATGAAGTCATCCAAGGAGAGATAGCGACATTGGAGGTTTGCGTCACCAACAAGATGGATAGTAGATTGATGACAAGGGAAGCCACATTCTAATGGTTGTTTTTTGATCTTGCATCAGAAGAATCCATTCTTGAAGATGTGCCAAAGATTGGTGCACATAGGGTCAATGAACTTTGGAGGAGTTCTTAAGAACTCCATGATGTGCTTGTAAGCATGTGCAAGCACCATAGAGTTGTTTCCATGTCAGGAAGCAACTGATCCTAGTAGAGGAATGCAACAAAAGTTCCCTTGAGGAGTTGTTGTGTGATGGCAACATGATGGGGTCACATTGAACAAGAAGACTAACATTTGACTTGGCTTCATTGGTTGCCAAGATGGACTATCTCCAAGACAATGAGGGAGAAGTGTTGAGTCTAGAGTTTGGATTTGGAGATTGCTCAGGGATGAGAGTTAGTGAGCATACTTCTGCATTGCTGGAACAAGAGAGGCAGTACTAGAGCCATAGCCATAGCCACGAATAGATCTAGTATCCAGAGCCATGAGCTAGAGCCAGAGCCACAATTAGAGATGTTGCCAGGAGCTAGAGTCAGAGCCACGTTCTAGACATAAGGCACATTGATCCAGATTGGTTTCCTTGAGATTTTGGAGACCAAAAAGCCTCTCAATGGGGAGGTGTGATCCGAAATATATATATGAACCAATGAATGGGTAAGATTCAGTGCTTGCAAGCCAATTCAACAATTAACGAAGGATAAGCAAGCTATGTAAAGAAATTCAATTGTAAAGTTGAATAAGACAAAAATGATCGTGAGAGGAAAAAAATTATTAAATGAAAAGAAAAAAAATAAAATAGGAGAGAAGGCCGAGGAAGCAGAAATGAAGGGTCATGGTTGTTGGCCTTCCCCCTATCCCTCATCTCTTTCAATTTCCTCCAATCTCATTCTCAATGGGTCTTTTGTCCAAGGAGAGGAGGATGGATAGAGAGCCAAAAACGCATTGTATCTAGAGATTGCTAAAATAGACTGAGCCACATTCGAAGTTGGTTTTCCCATTTGGGTTTCCAGGGTAATTCTTGTGTTCATTGCCATGATTGTTGTGTTTTATGTTGTTCTTATTCATGTTAAATGGATGCCTGGTTATTTTATGGTGTGTGAATTCATTCTCTGTGAGTGAATGTGGGTGAATGAAATACGTTAATAACTATGTGATGGCCACCATAGGATTTACTTTGAGAATTGAATCTATGGTTGAAAAAAACGAGTTTTTGTTGCTTTCTAGCTAAGTTGTTATTTCCATTCCATGGTATATAGTTATTTTCCCTCTGTTTAGACCATTGGGTTCTACTTGGGTGATTTATGTCTTTCCTGGAAGTTTTAATTCACCACTGGACAAATTATTATCAGTTGGGTTGTATTCTCTTTACCCATAGGTCGTTTTTCCTTGTCTGTGGAAAATTCCTTTATGCTTGGGAGATTCTACACATAGCTAATTGATTTACTTCATTGCTTGATCGAATTTAGTCTTCACTGACTAATTTCTCATTACTCGGAGCGATATAACTCTTGTTGGAACATTTTCTCATTTCCTAGGGCATTTGTTGTCTCCCACATGTCGTTAGAAGCATACATGTCACACACAACCCATAGACACTTCCTCTCTATTGCTAGGCGATGAAGAGGACATTATTGGTGGTATTTTCACTTCATTCAAAATAAAATCAGTGATACCTACTATGGCTAGGTGAACCTTCTACAATTTCTAATGATGTATAAAATCTTGAACAAGTTTGAGATTTGACCATCATGGAGGCCATCTCCCCACTGTAAGGTAGCTAGAGAGGTAGTGGGGGGGCCCAGAGGGCCCATAGTGATAATAGTGGAGGCCATTCAATGTAAGGTGGAATAGGTCCACTATATTATTAAATAAGGCCCACTATGGTAGTTAGATATAATAAATGTAAGAGGATTTCTTAAAAGGTTCTACTTCTAGAAGATTCCTCCTCTAGAATGTTCTTTAGGTGATGGTAGTACTATATAAATGGGTTCAAGCAATGTAATGGGATATGAAGAGAATTATTGTGTTTGGAGCTGAAACTCATTAGGAGGAAGCCCCCTCAAAGAGACAAGTGAACAGGAGAGGATCCCTTCCATAATAAGATCCATTGTATAGTGTTGCCCTACCTCAAGGGTTTGATAGTAATAAAAAAGATTTTGCATATTGTTTTTGTATATATGTTGTGGTGCTTTTGTATTCAGTATTTGGTTCTTAACAATTAGTATCAGAGCACTTTCCTTGGCAGACATTGTGGGAAAATATTTTCTATTTTTTGCAGATTTTTTTTCGGAGAAGAAAAAAGAGGGCCACAACATTCCAGAAAATTTCGGTATATTTTTGTGAAAAATTTGCAGAAATAGGTTGTATATCTGAGTTTCTCTAAAAAAAAACCCAAGTTGAAAAAAAAAATCGTCCGAAACGGAGTCCGGGAAGTCAAGATATTGAAGTTTTAAAATCTGCAATTTTTCAGGGTTATTTCCGCGGACGACGGCGCAATTTTTTTATTTCTGTAGCAGCTGAAGGCCGAATTTGCCCAAACAAATTACAGATTTGAGTTACTCTCACAATTTCACCCAATTTCAAAAAAAAAAATCAGCCGAAACGGAGTCCAGGAAGTGAAGTTATGAACGTTTTAAATTCAACAGTTTTTCAAGGTTTTTCTGGAAATAGCCGCAATTTTTTGCCGTAACTTATTGTTCTATTTTTTGGGTTTTTTCGTGATGGCTGCAGGAACCAAGAGTTAATAGGGTGCTCAGATGGCTATTTCTTCTCAAACCCTCAAAGAAATTCTACAGATTACTGAAACATTCAAAGCCCAATTGTTTGACAGATTGGATAGCTTTGTAGATAGCCTTAATGATAGTTTTCATAGTATTCAAGATTCATTGGATAACATGTAGGAGAGATTTCTTATGGCGGACCTCATGGATGAATATAATCAAGAAATATATGCTTGGTATGATTTTGAGGCCGATTGCGATGATTGATATATGGATAATTGTCATTTCTGGGATGACAACCACTTCCATATTTTATTTGATGACTCTACTCCACCTTCTGTAGAGAACATCAATGTCCCATATCGGGAGCTAGTTACCTGCATCTAGCCTGCATATTCTACAATGGTATTGTCCCTTCCATATTCATCTTTGATCATATCCCACTATGTAGATGAATATTCTTATTTGGATTCACATGATAGGTGTCAATATTGGGAGCATCATTTTCAGTTGGTTATTGGGTGCCGATATCTTCCATGTGGGGTTCACAGGAGCAATTGGACATGGGACCCTGGTTTACAATGGCGGTTTGACTACTTCAGCATGGCAGCTTACATTTCTCAATGGGACCCTGGTTCTCTAGTCTATTTTAGCACTAGGGTCCACACTTATCCATGAGACCCTGGTATATGGTTGTACATCAAGTGTTGAGGACAACGCTTTCATAAGGGGGATGGAATGTAAGGTAGCTAGAGAGGTAGTGGGGGGGCCCAGAGGGCCCATAGTGATAATAGTGGAGGCCATTCAATGTAAGGTGGAATAGGTCCACTATATTATTAAATAAGACTCACTATGGTAGTTAGATATAATAAATGAGTAATTAGATATAATAAATGTAAGAGGACTTCTTAGAAGGTTCTACTTCTAGAAGATTCCTCCTCTAGAATGTTCTTAGGTGATGGTAGTACTATATAAAGGGGTTCAAACAATGTAATGAGATATGAAGAGAATTATTGTGTTTGGAGCTGTAGCTCAATAGGAGGATGCCCCCTCGAAGAGGCAAGTGAACAGGAGAGGATCCCTTCCATAATAGGATCCATTGTATGGTGTTTCCCTACCTCAAGGGTTTCTATAATAAAGTGTCGTTTCTTCTATCTTGCTTTGTGGATATATTGTGTATTCAGTATTTGTGGTGATCATATTTGTAGATCTATTCAGGATCTTAACACCCACCCTTAGAAAAGAATAAAATTGCTCTAGCTCTAGGATTGGTGGGGAGATTGGGCATTAACTACGAGGAGATATTCCATCCTTCCCTGTAATTTCAATATTTCCTGATGTCAAGTTAAAATCCAGTGATTTGCTATATCTTGTGAATGATTTTATAATGAGGATTGGTATGATGTTATTAAATGGCTTGTGGTTTTGTCATTGGAATAACTCTTGGCTAATCAAAGAAAATTGAGATTGTATCACGTTGGAATATGCCTCATTGCAGAGGAGATCAAACTAAGGGGTATATTGGATTGGTGAGACCATTATTATTATTGCTAGAACACGGGCCTTGTAATCAAATTTGAACATATATACAAGCCATCGAAGAGCGAGGTGATTGCAGAGAAGTTGCAAGTAGGCTTGCATTGTGCCCAAAAGTCTTGAAAATCAAACATCGAACCAAGTTAGATGCTTTACTTCGATTGGCACTTTGAGAACTAAGTTTTATTTACCATTACATTGCCACCTAGATGATTATGTGCTGGTTGCATAGAGGAAGGAGCCAACCAACCAATTCGAATTAGAGGTTGGACAGGGAATAGGCCTTGCAGCCATGAGAAGAACATACAAGAACAAAGAGGGTTGAGATCCTTGTACAAGGCAGAGGAAAGAGGCCTAGTGGCCTTTTTGCAGATAGAACACTTTGCAAAATCTTGAGAACAAAGCTCAGAAGAGACTTTCGCAAAGGATTTGTGTTGGTGAAATGAGTGCGCTATAAGTCCCTTGTTTATGGATCAATACCACTCTTCGAAATTCATTTGTTGCTTTGTTGAATTTGAAAGGCGTATGACTCAGTCCTAAGGGAGGATTTTTCCCAGAGACTTAGAGACATTGGCATCTCAAAGATCCCTATCATGACTATCAAGCTCCTCTACGAGTCCATACTTGATGGGATTGGCATAGCCAAGGGAGCATCAAACTTCATCTAGAGTACCATTGTGGTGAAGTAGTGATTCCTTTCTTCCCCTACATTGTTTTTGATCTACATAGATGAGCTAGACTCCTTCCTCTAGAAGCATATTCAACTAAGGGATGGTTGCTTGCTTCACCAAGTCTTGATCTCCATTCTCCTTTTTGCAGAAAACATGATCCTCTTGTCCTCCATTATAGAGGGGATATGGAGACAACTTCATGCCTTATTTAGTTTTTGTGATCTTTGTTAGATGATGGTCAACCTTACCAAAACCAAGTTCATGATCTTTAAGAGGATGAAGAATGTCCTCTCATAGTATAATTTTTACTTTGAGGGTGTGGAGATCGAGATCACCACTACTTACGTATACTTAGGTGTTCAGTTCTTTGGGCCTAGGTTTGGTTTGAGGAAGACCCTCTAACGTTTTTATGAACAAATGTTATGGCTCCCTCACCCTCCTCGAGTGATAGTTCTTTTAGAACCATCTTCAAGACATTTCATCCAAGATGGACCTTATGGAAAACCTTATCAGACCCACATTTCTCTACGATTAGAAGGTTTGGGGGCCTAGTTTACTTGAGTTAAACTGGGCCATGGAAGAGAAATTTCGGGTCCTCATGCTCCATCGCATCATCAGATGCAAGAGGACAATTCCTCAGGCCATTATTCATGCAGTGTTTGTGTCCCCTAGCTTCAATATTGAGTCCATCTTTGGTTTGGTCTCCCTTCTATACAAGGTTTAAAGCTATTGACTCTTTAGCCAACCAAGATCACTTCCCTTATCTTTCTTATTGTACTTTGGAGGCCATAGCCACTACTACCACTTTTAGTTGGGATCGTTGTTGGTTTGTGGAGGACACCTATATACTTCAATCAATTGGTATCTTGATGGACCAACTCCTACCTTTCAGATATTCTCCTAATGCCCACGATGAACTCTTACCAACTAAGGAGGAGTTGAATAGGATTATCAGAGAGGACATATTTAGACAATATATTTAAGTTGCTTGGGGTGATTGACCAAGAGATTTAAATGCCATGATGGCCTTCTTATGTAGAGCACTTCATGGAGATGAGGCATGAACTTATTGTTAGTCCCCCTTACATGCTTAGGTACTAGATCCATGTTCTAAAAATCCCTTTTGGGTAGTTTTAAGTGGGTTCTCATCGACTTTAGATTGAGATCAATCATCATATCACATGGGAAGATAGGATCTGCTATTTTTTCCATCTTTATGAGATTGAGACAGAGGATCACTTAATCTTCTAGCGTCCCATCTATTATGATATTAGAGCTTGTTTTCATTATCTTTTCAGGGGGTCTCATATCTCTCTCTCCAGTTTATTTTGGTTTCGAAGCCAGAGATTTCTAGCCTGATACATGGAGGAGGCCCTCAACCATATATCTTACTCACTCATACTAGCACCAACTAGATTAAACACTTATAGGTCGATTACTTCTTTCTTTCTCAAGATCTTGACAAATAGAGGTACCAAGAGGTAGGTAGATAGAGGCACTACATCAATCGTTAGGTTCATGAGAGCTTGAGAGGCCATCTCGGCTTAGCTTAGAAGGCCCTTACGAGGGTGTCACTTTAGATCCCATGCTAGTTCACACGACATTAGAAGATAATTGACTTGCTCTAGATCTCGGCATAGGGCTACATCATCTGGATATCTCAGATTATATCTCCTAGTGCTTTTAGATCCTTCAATCAATGATCTATCATGAGATTATTCTCTTTGACCTTAATTGGTAGGAGAGAGAGCATCGAGGGTGGTTGATCAGTGCCCCTTAAGCACAACATCAAAGCCGCCTCCCTCATTAGAGGTTTTGTTATTTGGTTCTCAATAGTACTTGCATGTTTCTACATTATTTCTCTGCTTTTCCGTTTCATGATCTTAGATTATAGATCTTATCAGGCATAGTTTATATATACTCTTATCATGCTTTTATAGGAGTGGCCTTTGTGCTCCCACTTTGTATCCCAAGATGTTGTATTTAGCAGTCCCTTTGACCTATCTGTGGTCAGTAATTGGACATTAATAAAATTATTTATCTTATCTTACCTTATATTATCTATGGTTTTCCCATGGTGGGGGAGATATACATGAACTAGCCAAATGAGGCCTCCCAATCATTCCTAGGGTGTTGAACTTAGGCTTAAAACCATCGTTAGTCCTTGAATTGACTTCATTAGGGAAGATAGGTAAAATTTTAGTAGGATCTATAGTATAGTCAATTTATGTGTCGTTTAGCCCTAGGGTCTGCAAATCCCCGAACCTCCATGCTTCCTCCATTCTTCTTTCATCAGGAGGCCTTATACCTAGAAAAAAATGATATTGTTGTTGTTAACACGTGTTTCTTTAATAAGTGGATTAATCCCACCCCAATGTCCTTCAACTTTCTATGGACACAATCATCATTTTTTGTTGGGATAGAAAGTTTGTGGAAACCCTATTTTTCCACCATCTTCAGCGTTTTCCAGGTTTGTAGTCATGTCAGGAGGGGATTTGGACCCTCTGCTTGAATTCGAGTCTGATGTTGAAGCTTTTAGACAATTGATTGGATCTTTGGGGAAACCCTCCTCCCACCTCACCCACTCCCCTTTCATCAAGAAATTGGATCAAATGCCCGAAATTTCCATTCCTCGTGTCTCAACTTGGTGTAAGGTGCTTGCGTATGCAGCTAAAGGTATTGTTTGTCAATTTATAGGACTTTGGCCTTCCCTATAGCCAATGGTTGTTTGGATTGAAGAATTGGAAACCACTGATCAGAGGACGCTTCAATCACTATTTTTGTGGTAAGGGTTTTTACACTTTTTTTGAGTTTAAATAAGACAAGGATATGATTTTTCGTAATGGCCCATACTTTTATGGATCTCGAGGCATGTATCTGAATCCTTGGACTCTAGATTTTGATCTAGAAAGCAACATTCCCATGACTATTCTTGTTTGGGTTGGCCTCCCCCATATTCATCTTCACTGCTGGGGAGACGACGTCCTAAAATGAATAGGAGATTCGTTGGGAAAATATATAGACAAATTTGAACCCAAACCAACATTGTATGCATGTGCAAGGATCTATGTAGAAGTAGATCTGGAGAAAGGGTTACCTGAAGCCATCAGAATTTCCCTTGATGGATGGAACCATGTGAAATATATTGATTATGAACAACTTCCATTCAATTGTAAATCTTGCCATGAATATGGACACTATGCTCGTGACAACCCCCCCCAAAAAACAAGGAAATACAACCACAAATGAAGAACCTGAGGAGGAGTGGAAACATGTTAGGAAAAAATCGAATACTGGAAAAAAATCTAGGCAAATCCTGAAGCCTCGAACCCCAACCGCCCCCCCCAACCCCCCTCCCTTAGAAAACCCTAAGGAAAATCGGAGAAATCAGGGAAGCAAAATCCAAGCAGAATCTTAGTTAGCTTCATCAAACAAATTTGCAATTTTGGGCAGATCTATCCAAGAGAAAGAAGCACTTGAGAATGTGGACCTAAATCATAGTTCTTCCATCACTACCACTCATGAGCTTGAACTCCATCATCCATAGGAAGAAGAGGCAGAGTTTGAGGAAGATGAAAGAAACAGAGAAAACCCTGTATTGGAAAATCAACCAATCATTATAGAAAGAGCCCCCACTGGGGGTAATCCCTGCAATCAACGAAAGAGGGGGAAATTCCAATTGAGAAAACTCGCAAATCAGGTAGGAAGACAAAATTCGAGATTCTAGAGAAGAAGCAACGAATAAATAAAAAGCTCTCGGAAAGCAACACTCAATAGAAATCTCTCTCAGTAACATGGGTAAAAGAGGCAGTAGTAAGGGCCCTGATTCTCAAGCTCCTCCCACCCTGGGAGATCAAGATTCCTCCCTGCAAAAGTAATGAATATACTCTCCTGGAATTGCAGAGGCTTTGAAAACAAATCTAACATTGAATCCCTTAGAGACCTACTTAGATCCGAGAAGCCCTCTGTAATTCTCCTCCGAGAGACTAAAATGGAGGATTCAAAAGCATTGCAACTGGGAAAAAAAACAACACAGAATAGAAAATGCATCACAAACAGTTCAGCTGGAGCATCTGGAGGTATCCTAACCCTATGGGACAGGACACAAGTAGAAATGGAGGTAACTTTTTTCTCAAATAATTGGATTCTTATTGTTCTTCGTTGTAGAGAATCGAGACTCAAAATTTCCATCATCAACATATATATGTATGTTAGATATATGACCTACTGAGATCCGAGAAGCCCTCTATAATTCTCCTTCGAGAGATTAAAATGGAGGTTTCAAAAGCATTGCAACTTGGAAAACAATGTAGAATAACGAAGGCATCGCAAATAGTTCAGCTGGAGCATCTGGAGGTATCATGAACCTATGGGACATGACACAAGTAGAAATGGAGGTAACTTTTTGCTCAAATAATTGGATTCTTATTTTTCTTCGTTGTAGAGAACAGGGACTCAAAATTTCCTTCATCAACATATATATGCATGTTAGATATATGGATAAATTAGGCTGCTAGACATCGTTATTCGCAGCTAAAGAAAATCTAGAAGTTCTTGTTATCCATTGGTTTACACTAGCTGGATCTGTAGTTGAGCTGCCAAAGATTGAGCAATCACTTGCTCAAAATTCAGAGTTCAGAAGTTCAGCCGCCCTATTTGGCCAACTTTTTGCGCATTTCCATCCCCCGTGGGGGCATTGTAATAAATGAGATTAGCATGATGAAGTTGTAAATGACTTGGCCACCCAAGACCTGAGCACGAGTATGTACTCTCGAGTGTTTTTTTCACTTGTTAATTATTTCTTGCCTGAGAAATTAGGCAAGTTATAATTTTTAAGTTTTTTCACTCAAATCACCTCAAAAGATGGAGTATGTGCTGACAGTTAGGCCTTGGAATGGAATTCCAATGTCTAGTGTCTAAATGTTTATATTATCATGCTAGGTCATCTTGGTTGAGTCATATGGAAATTGCGCTAAGTTCCCCCTAGAATTTGTAGTGTTTTAAGTCAATAATTTTTTTTCCTGTAAAACGTAATATATTTGTATTTTAGTCATGTATAAAAAAAGTGGTACTAGGTGGCATTATATGCCTTGGGGGTATTCGTTTTTGGACTAAGAATACCCACTTTACCTAAGTATCCACTTTCTAAGTGAAATTAGTGATTATAAATCACTTAAAATTAATTTTACTCACTAAAAGGGTCATAAAAGACAAATAAAAGGAAAAATCAGCAAATCCTTAAATCAAGGAAACATGTTTGGGCATGTTTTCCTTGTATCTATAGTCTACTCAAGTGGTGGCGAGTTGTCTCAAATAAAAGACTTCTTAACTAGAGTGATTTGTCATTTAGTGGAGATCTCAAGGAAATAAAGCGCACCTTCCCCTTTACCACGCTTTTTCCCTTGACATGTGCACCCTTGTGATTTAGAAACATCACACTTTTTCCTTGAGATGACTTGTGCACTTTTGTGCTTTTGAAACATCAAATATTTTCCTTGAGTTAAATCGCCCTTGTGATGGTGAAACATCACACTTTTACTTGAGTTAACTCGCCCTCTCTCATGGGAAGAATCATGCCCTCTCAAGTGTAACGACCCCATTGTTACGACTACAAGCGAAGCATAAAGTGCAATTTTTTTTTTTTAAACAGGATGACAAGAACGATTACAGCTAAACAACACATCTGACGATGAGCACCACGCCCATAGAACAAGCAACATAAAACTATGACTCCACGCACTGGCACAAGAGCAACTGGGCAAAACATGCGTAAAACATGTTAAATTATGAGCTTGATTTCTTATGCGGATTAATTCTTTTATTTTCTTCAATACTTTGATTCCATCTTAATACACTTCAACAATTTCAAATCATAATCGAATAGAAATAATTATGTAGATAAGTAAACATGCATATCAACAACACATATACCCTGGGGAAACCCTGTATAGGGAGAAAAACCCCAGCAAACAATATTCCTTTATTGCATTAATAATGTAAGATCTCTTACGAATATCCACCATGAATGTACTTCTCTCAAAGAGCTTGCCAAGATGACTCTGACCTGACAAAGTCTTACAAGACCTTTCTGAAATACACCTTTGATGTGTTGCCTCTTTATCACTGATGTGCTCCTCTATTACTTCACTCTCAACCTGCATACGAAAACTCTATTTCAAAATTGTGTTGCAAAACTATGTTGAGGAGAGGGTTCGACCTCTTCTTATATAGGCTGAAGAGGGGAAGAGGAGAAGCCCGAAATAGTAACATGATTGCATGCATTAGTCATAACTCAGCTTCATACTTTAGTTCGAACTTAGAACTAGACTTGAGATTGGTTACAACTCAACATTACACTTTAGTTCTGTTATCGCTCAGTTTGGAGGAAAGGTTTAAGTAGCTTGAAGGCAAGACTCAAACTGGCGTAACAGGAACTTCCCCACCCACTGTCACCTCGATGGGGAGCTCTTTCTATTTAGGGTGGCTAATCCCAAGGGAGACGTCCCTAGTAATCTGGGGTTCTGAAAGGTCTTAAGGTTTAAAGGATCAGGATGAGGGTTTCCTTTCACAGATTACT